>BJCM01095211.1:0-34329 GCA_018326385.1 Flaveria bidentis
AACTCTATATAAACTGACTTAGTATTCGTGAGTCAGTTAGGGTTGTTACAGTTTGTTATTCTTGTTGCGCTCTCACAGTCTTCGTCTTTGTCTTCGTCTTCGATCTAGGGTTTGTTCCCTGTTGTATTGTCTTCAGTCTGTAAGTTTGTTTGTATTTGTTTCCACAACAACAGATACGTAATCGGTTGTTGTACGTATTGTATTTTGTAAGATCTTCAACAAAAGTTGAAGATCTAAGGTTTGGTTGGGTTTTTTGGGTTGGTAACTAATAAAAGTTTTCCACGCCTGTTTTGTCGCTATATCTGGAGTTGTTCATGTTTATGAGATTGAATGTTCTTTAGATAGTTTGATTTGTGTTTTTCTACAATAACCATTACCTAACTACCCTTAACCTTACTAAAATTCTTAAGATGGTTCTTATGAAGCGGCTTGTGATGAACCTTGTCCTACACCTCCATCTTGACCCTTGTGTCTTTTAGAATTGTGACCGTTGTTGCGGTTGCTACAAGGTTTCTTTTCTAATTAACTTCATTTAACTTGAAATCCTTTCTTGCATCTCCTTATATAATTTTTTTCTTCAGTTTCTTTGGCCTACCAATCAGGGTATGATGTTTAGGAGCAGTAAATGGTTGGGCCAGGCAGATGGTATCCTATAGTCTCCGCCATTGATCCTAATAGGTTAAAGTGAGATACCTATAACATGTAAATATTGAAAGGTCATGGGTTCAAGTTTTACTCTGTGCAAAATGCTCAGAGTTGAGTCAGGAGGTTTGAGTTTCCTCCTGAGAGGGTTAGGGGTGCGGTCCCAATTGGGAAACGGATAAGTGAGCTGATTAAAATAGCATCTATCATTCGAATCAGGATCACACATTTACGTTCAAAAAGAAAAGTAAACCTCATAAACCCATGATTTTGAACTAAGTTATTATGTTTCTTTATTTAATCTTTAAAACCCCAACTTACATGTAACTTACTTATAATTTTATATCACAACTGCTCTTTAATAACTTTATCATTAAACCCGTCCCCCGCTTCATGTTTTTTTCTTTAGTTCAAGTATTTCAATCTTCAAACCAAATCACCAAACAAGGATTTGCTTATAAAATGAAGAGAAAATTTATGTGTTGTCATCAAATTACATGTTTCGCCCTAAAGTTCTAAAACATAATCCCTAGTTTTACTACCACGTTCATGCAAACTTGATCCCCAACATTAACTCCCATCACTTTTTGGGGTTAAATAACCTCACACACATTAAGGCTCGATTGAAGTTATTGTTTGAATGCACACATGTTTTGTATTAAGCACTAAAGACTACTTCATTCTTGACTAGTTTTGTTTCATATGGAGAAGTCAAATCCACCCGTTTGAATATGTTGGCAAATTCACTATTTTTAAGTAATCATGGTATAAAAACACATGGGTAACCACCATAACCATGCGAGATTTTTTAAAACCTGTTTAAAATAAACAAGAACAACAAATATTTTTATTATAATGACTTGCAAATTGAATAATTTTAACCTCTTTTACCTGCATATAAATTTATTCAAAACATTAAATAAGTCCACCTTAAATTTACAATAAACAGTAAATAAAGAGAAATTGCATCACTACATCATGAATTTATGTACTCTATCCAACAGGCATCTTTCATAATAAGATTATGGGCACTGATAGTATAGCAGTGTTGGCACAAGTGACCAAACAACTTAAAGTACAAGAACAGTAGCCATATTTGAACATATGAGGATATAGATGTGCAAAATAAAACAACTTAATAGAGGGAAAAAAACGTTTTTATTAAGGTTTGCAATCTGAAAAAACTAAAGACACCACATGCAGAGCACATGTAAATCATTTTCTTCTATAAAGTGGCAAAGCAAACCTTTAGATTATGTTCATAATTTTAAAATCCTAATGACTAAACATGCAATTTGATCAAAACACATAAATTAAATTTGTAATTTTCTCTCAAATAAAAAAAAAGTTTCATGAATCGAACATGTCTATATGCAATGAAATTGAGAACAAATTTGACAAGCATGACTTCAAATTGACAAGTTTCAATGATCAAAACGTGCATAAATTGCTCAAAATCACTCAATCAGTTTACCAGATAATGAATTGTTAACACATGAAGCATACCTGAGAATAAATCACCGTCACTAGAGACGCAAACGAGCCGAGCCGCTCGTGAGCTACTCAAGATTGAATCGATGAAAATCTTGAAATGAGTTGAGCTTTATCGAGCCCGAACCAAGCTCGAGCTTGAAAGAAAACTCATTTAATTATCGAGCACGAGCCCGAGTTTCACGTATCGAGCTCGTTTCGCGAGCATAAACAACCTTTTTATTTATATATTTTTATTTAATTTATTAAATATATTATATAAATAATATCTATTACATATAAAGTTATAATGAACATTTTTTGAACAGAGTTGCAAATGTAACATCGGTGGTGGCTCTCTTAACGGCGTTTGTGGTGGCCATTTCTCCGGTTATGTTTATGACGATCTCCAGCTACAGTGACTGGAGTTCAGTGTTGATTTGATGGTGACGAAGTTTGTTGATTGAGATTCGTTGTTAGTCGATGAGGTGATTTGGGGGTTATGTTGGTTGGTATGTAGTGGAGAAATGAGAAGGTTACGAAGATGAGATGATTGTTCTAGAAATAGTATTCCAGATGCTTCTGATAGGTGAATTCTAAACTGTTATACAATTAAACGGAATTCAATTGTAACAAAGAACACGAATATGATATTAGAAACATGAATGATCCATACAAATCAATCTAACAATGAACAACGTGAACTTGTATTGAAGATGATAACTCCAAAAAACAAAAGATTTGTGTATGAATGAATCATCCTCTCTAATCTTCCCTTATTAGTCTAAGTATCAACATAACAACCTCTAACTAACTATTTACGCTTGACACCTCCATAGTTCTATTTATGTTGTAAGAGACATCCGAACTAAGTGAACTATATAAGACTCATAAGAAAAGAAAAGAAATATCAAGAATAACGCCTAGACTCTTTGTCAATAGCACCAACCCTCAGTAAAACCAAACATTTATTAAAACTCGAACATGACAATACTTTGGTTAGCATATCTCATGCATTATCAGCTGAAGCAACAACCTTCACTTTTACATCTCCAGAGCTCACAATTTCTTGAATGAAATGAAACCTTACATTTATATGCTTTGTTCGTTCATGAAACATTTGATTTTGAGAGAGTTGTATGGCACCTTGATTATCACAACAAATTGTAGTATTAGTAAATGATATTCCCAAATCAGTCACAAATCCCTTTAACCATACAACCTCTTTTACGGCTTCTGTTAAGGCCACATACTGATCTGGTTATCGAGACTCGATCAAAAACAAGTTAAATAACCGGTCTTAGCTACCTTTATTGTATAAGGGTAAGTAAGGTCATCTCCTCAGGGATTATGTGGAAAGTGTTTAACTAACATGAAACGTGAAACTAAAATACTAAATTTTATAATTAAAAATTAAATCTTTGAATGGATTAATGAACAAAAGTGCATAAAGTAATGAACTTTAAAAAGAGTTTGATTGAATAATGAGAAACAATCACTTTCGGGTTTTCAATTCTGCAAGATCAACAATTGGTACTTTTAAATTAGGGTTTGTAAGAAATAATACTTCAAGATCTTAGCTTTTGATTAAAATGATCACAAAGGAACAATATTTTAATACTCATTCATTCACAATGTTACCAATTCACTTATATCACGTTGCCTACTTTTCTTATGAGTTTACGATGCAAGGAAACCGAAAAACTGATAATCAAGCAAACAATTTTATTTATAAGCAAATCATTTAAATCAATCAAAACATAATGTTACATTCAATAGATCAATGTTTAATACAAAAACCTAATCAATCATACCAATCGTCTCACTTTACAAGAATTGTACTCCCGAAAGCAATCAAGAGAACCTAGCCACGCATCATCTTAGTTAAATCTTCAATCTTGATTTGATAATGATCAATAATGGTAGGGATGATATTAAGGAGCTTAGAAGCACCCAAAATCTCTTTGAAATCACCTAAATTCGGCTGGGAAAAGTTTCTTTTCGAATTAGAGTTGTTGATCTTTTAATATCTTGAAATCCTATGAAAATAGGGATTTGTTAGGCCCCCGGCGTATGATACGCCCATATCCGGCGTATCATATGCTCAACTCACTGGAATTTTTGGCCAATACGTCCCTAGATACACCCATCAATACGCAGGTCGGCGTATGATACGCCCATACCCGGCGTATGATACGCCCATACCCGGTGTATCATACGCCGGGCCCCTGTGAAAATTTGATTTTCACATGTAACTTTTCACGAGCTTTTCGTTGACAGGTCGTGGGCCCGTAACTCTTTTCCTAGCCTAGGTTATGCTCATTTTAAGTTACCATGGTCTTGAACTTTCAATTTTCGCATTTCTTCACTTCTCGGGCTCCGATTTCCATGCCGCTTCTTCTCTAATCTTCATGTTTCACCAAACTTAGTCTCGGTTTCCCGTTTTGCATCTTTTCATGTAAAATAAGCTTCCTTTTGCTCCAATCAGCTATAATCCAAAACACAAACAACTTGAAATTGTTTCACCATAATCAAGATGTAAAATCAAGCATTTAGATCAATTAAACATCAGATTATTGACACATAATCACATAAGCTTCAGTTGATGATAAAGCTACTATGTGTTGTAGTGATGATTTCCAATTAACAAGACCATTGAACACTAGAAATGCATAACCGATAACTAATCTACACTTGTCTGGATCCTTGGCATAATCCGAATCAACATAACCACAAACATTTGTCTCTAACACTTTGGTACCACCATATATTTGTAAGGCCCCGTCCCCGAGACGCTTACAGCTGAACAATCATTGCACAAAATATAAAACATACATTTAAATTTATTAAAGCATTGTAGCGGAATACTTAATAAACCATTTCATATATTAATGACCACTTTTGCAAGACAATACAATCATTATTAACCGTTACAAAAATCTCATTGTTTGTATTACATTACAAAAATATCATTTAACATAAAATGGATGTCATCCCAAACCTTGCTAAGTAGCTACGCCCGTGTCATCCTTAGCAATCATCACCTGCCAACTATTAAACATACAAAAACATTATATTACCTTTCATTCCATAAAACATTTTCTTTCTTTCGCACATGATCACACACCATATGTACAACAAGGTAATATTTACTATCTTCCGTCATCGTTCATTTCGTACATATCGCATGTTTCGTACTTTTCGCACTTTATTGTCTTTCACTTCTATCTAGATCATGTCGTATGCTTAACCCCCCTCTTGGGCACAAAGCCATATCATCTAGGGTTAAACGACAAAGATCCCATATCGCATATATCACACGTATGGAGTAGTCACATAGACTAACTCCCTCTGTGTGTGAACCCTTAAGGGTTAGCCAAGATCGCACGATGTAAACACACACAACTGAGCTAACAACTAGCAATGAGTTGTGAACCTCATTACATTTTCTTGCAAGCTTTTCATTCGTTCATTCATTATGTTCCACCTTCATTATCTTAAATCTTTTGCTTCATTAAGATAATACTTTACGTTCATTATCATACTCACACCACTTAAGTTACATACTAATACACAATAAGGAACATAATGATACCATAACATAAACATACATAGCATCATCACGCATCATTATACAACGCCATATAATCATCACACGTCATCATAAAAACATAACCAACCCTCCGCGGGACAGCGGGGTCCTAGGGGCAGCAGCCCCTAGTGGGGTTCAAGGGGCAACGCCCCTGGCTGGGGTCGTGCTGCTAGGTCAACGTGATTTTTTTTAATTTTACATGTTTGTATAACACATTTTGTTATAAAAAAATGGATCTTCCTGTTAAAACCTCTTAAAATATTTGTCATCTAAAAACGTATATTTAGTATGCATAATAGCCCCAAAATATGAAAAACTTATAAACAAGGGGATATAGATTTCACCTTAACTCAATGAGTAGCTTCTCAATCAAGCTTTCTAAGCAAGGGTCTCAAATCACAGCCTGCAGTAAGTTAACACTCAAAGGGGTTAATTTCTGCCTAATTTTGTTGCTAATTTTATTGCCAGATCAGCAGATTCACTGCCAATTTTGCTGGCAGTTTCACTGTCACCTTCGCTAGCAGTTTCGCTGGCAATTTCACTGCCAGATTCACCCAACTTTCATTGGAACATCAGGTCTGCAAAACTATATGCGAAACTATAGTTTCGCAGAAAGTATTCATAGTTTCGCTGGACGACTACATAATTTCGCTAGATGAACCCACAGTTTTGCAGAACGGGCTGAAATTACGAATTAGCCCATTTTTCACCCAAAACTTCAATCTTTTACACCCAAATCCTTGGTTTAACACCCAATAAACTATATCTAAGCTTTTTATATGTTATCTTACACCAAAACGTGATTTTTGGATGATTTTTTGGCATTTTCAAAAACCCCAAACCCTAGAATCTGGATTTAATCTAAAGAAATGATTAAATGATGTTTCTTATCTGGATTCTTGATCTTTTCTTGTTGTTTGGATGCCCACAAACACCGATCAATCTCTTGATCACCTGAGCCTTGGATCACCACTTTCTCTCCACTTTTTCTCTCTACACTCTCTCTCTAAAAGTTGGGTGTTGAGTTGCGAATGAGAGTGGATCAAGCTGATCTATTTATATATACAGGGCGTACCCGGGACCTTAAACTCGTCTAACACATAACTCGCGAGGTTTACTCAATCCATCATCTATTTCCCGCTTATTTTCATTAAATAATCCCAGCTAAACCCATTTTATTAGTTGGATCGTTTCGATTTTATTCCGGGCGTTACAATATTAAACCAATATTCTTTGACCCATTTAAGTATCTCAATACCCACTTTACACCTTCCCAATGTAATTTACTAGGATTAGACAAATGCCTACTCAACACACTAACAGCATACCCTAAATCGGGACGAGTACATACCATTATGTACATTAAACTTCCCACAACATTTGCATAGGGAACCTTCAACATCTTCTCCCTTTCCGCATCAGTAGTAGGACAAGCTTGATTGGACAGTTTAAAATGAGCAGCTAGAGGAGTAGATACAATTGTTTTATTACTCGTAGAAAAACTATTCAAGACTTTCTCAATATAAGACCTTTGAGTGAAAAATAATTTCCTATTGACTTTATCCCTGGTAATCTCCATGCCTAGA
Source organism: Flaveria bidentis (assembly GCA_018326385.1). Classification (NCBI taxonomy): domain Eukaryota; kingdom Viridiplantae; phylum Streptophyta; class Magnoliopsida; order Asterales; family Asteraceae; genus Flaveria; species Flaveria bidentis. The sequence continues at coordinate 7,291 of BJCM01095211.1, forward strand.
ATTTTCTTGGCATTACATAACTCCTTCATCTCAGATTCTTGCTTTAACATCTCTTTCACCTTAATAACCTCCTGCTTATCTTTACAGCATGTCATCAACATATAAAAGCAAGTACACCACATCTCTACTAGTACACTTTCGATAATATACACAACTATCAAATTGACTCCTATTGAATCCTTGACTCAATATGTACTCATCAAACCGTTTGTACCATTGCCTAAGAGATTGCTTCAAACCATAAAGAGACTTCAACAAAAGACCTACTTTATGCTCCTGCCCTACAACTTCATATCCTACAGGTTGCTTCATATATATCTTCTCATCCAAATTACCATGTAAAAACGCGGTTTTACATCTAATTGCTCCAATTTAAGATCACTTGCAGCTACTAAAGATAGTTTGACCCTAACTAATGTATGCTTAACTACCAGACTAAAAATTTCATTATAGTCTATTCTTGGTAGATGTGTAAACCATTTTGCTACTAGCCTAGCTTTGAACCTTGGTGCTTCTACCCTTTCTATTCCTTCTTTGCAATACATATTAAACTACTTGCTACAAAATTCCACCCGTTATTAGTTCTCAATTTTATAAACCTTTTTTTAGTTTAATTTTCCACCAAAAGCTTCCATTCTTTAAACATTTAAAATGCCTCATCTTTACTTTTCAATACATGTACCCATACCCTTCTAGAGAAGTCCTCTACCATACTCAAGAAGTATCTTGCACCACCCAATGACTGCACTTTTGATGGTTCCCAAATATCAGCATATATGTAGTCTAATATGCCTTTGGTAGTATGTACACTCCTCTTGAAACTCACCCTCTTAGATTTTCCCAGAATGCAATGCTTGCACTGGTCCAGGTTGGAATTCTTTAAATCTCCCAAAATTTCTTGTTTTCTTAGTTCAACCAAGCCCTGTGCACTTATATGACCAAGTTTGTCATGCCACAATTGGACTTGATTAGGGCAATTACCTTTGTGCAACTGCTACTCACCCTTTAGGCACAACACCATCCAAGATATATATATGTTATTTGCTTTTCGTGTTATTGACAACATAACCATGGATCCACTAGCCACTTTAGCCTTGCCATTCTTCAAGCTAACCACATAACCAGACCTTTCAAGGGTACCCAAACTTATCAAATTTCATTTTAAATCAGGGATATACATTACCTGATTTAATAAAAACTTTCCACCATGCTCGAGTTGTAAGGTAATGGACCTATTCCTTTTTATCCAACATGGCCTATCATCACCAAGTTGCACTTTGACAAGGTCTTTCAGAGTCAACTCATTAAAGAATTCATTATGTGGGCTCATATGATATGAACATCTCAAGTCAATTATCTAGTCTATTTTGGCCTCACCGTTGTAACCACCAAGACAACGACACTCTCATAACCATTAGGGTCTTCTTCCACTTGACTATTTTAGCTCTTTTAGTTGCTCAATTCACCTCTTTTCTTCCTCCATTCTGGGCATTCTTTCTTGAAGTGCTTATCAGAATTGCACACATAGCAGCGACGTTTGAACTTTGACTTTGATCTTGATGATCCTCTTTGTTTGATGTTCCTCTGAATTGGTCTTCCTCTAGCTACCAACCCATCTCCGCCTTCATCTTGAGGGTCTATCCGTTTCTTTAACTCTCTTGAGTTTAAAGTCGTGATTACCTCTTCCATGGATAGTGACTCTCTTTCATACGTTCAAGTATCCACGAAGTGCTCATATGACGATGGTAATGAAGTGAGGAAGATAATTGCTTAATCTTCATCATCCAACTCAACTTTTATATTCTCAAGATCTAATATTAGTTTATTGAATTCATCTACATGATCATGTAAGGACTTGCTTGTATTCATCTGAAATGTATATAATCTTTTCTTCAGATATAAATGGTTAGCTAGTGATTTCGTCATGTATAATGATTCAATTTAGACCAAATGCCCATTGTTGATGTCTCTTTCGAGACTTCCCTTAAGACCCTATCATCGAGACTCAAGATAATCGCACTGTGTGCTTTTTCCAAGATATCTTTGCGTTCTTTGGGAGTTAACCCCGCTGGCAGGTTTGGTTCTCCCAATAATGCGTCTACTACTCCTTGATGAACCAACATCGCATCATCTTCACCCTCCACAAGCCGAGGTCATTCTTCCCATCAAAATTCTCCTGATCATACTTCATCGAAACCATCCTTCGACTCAATTGTTACTTCACCCTTCATGTTCGTGATCTTCGGTCAACGTGGCTCTGATACAACTTGTTATACAATAAAACGGAATTCAATTGTAACAAAGAACACGAATATGAAATTAGAAACATGAATGATCCACACGAATCAATCTAACAATGAACAACTTGAACTTGTATTGAAGATGATAGTTCTAGAAAACAAAAGATTTGTGTAAGAATGAATCATCCTCTCTAATTCCCCCTTATTAGTCTAAGTATCAACATAACAACCTCGAACTAATTATTTACACTTGACTCCCCCATAGTTCTATTTATGTTGTAAGATACAACCGAACTACCGAACTATATAAGACTCATAAGAAAAAAAAAAGAAATATCAAGAATAACCCCTATACTCTTGACTGCAGCATGTAGAGACAAAGGTTCGAAGATGAGGGGGAGTGAAGCCAAGAGATAACCTGGGGAATCCATCCAACATGAATGGTGCTTCTACTTTTTATATCTTTACTAAATTTCCATTTGTAGTTTTGGTAAACACTAGATAGTAGATGTGTGCAATAAAACATGATAATCGAATCATAATTGAAATAACCGATGAGAACGAATCAAAAAAACTGAAACCAATAAGAAACCGATGGTTTAGTTTCATGGTTTTTTTAAAAACTGATTATTTTGGTTTGGTTTTGGTTTTGCATGTAACAAAACCCGAAAAAATCGAATCGAAACCATACACACCGAAATTTAATATGTAGAGATGTATTCATATAGTTATAAACATGATTAACTTGTTAATTACTTATTCAACTTATAATATATAATTTTTTGTTTAAATATTTATATTTTAAGAATAATCTTTAAATTTTTTTGTTTAAATTGATAGATTAAAACTTTTTGTTAATTTTTTATATTGTATTTTATGAATTGTAATTCATTTAAATGTCAGGTAATTTATAAGAATATGTTGATTATATTTAATATCAATAAAATATTGTACATCTAAAGATTTTAGTTTATATTCATTAATTAAGTTGAACCAAATTTTTTCTTTAAAAACTTAAAGTTCAAATGGTAAAACCGAAAATAAAACCATAACTGAACGAAAACCCAAAACTAAAAATTATAAAAACTGAAACTGAATGGTTTTAAAAACCTAGAAACCAAAATATAGGTTTTTAGTTTCTATTTAGGCTAAAACCAAACCAAACCAAACCGACCCATGCATACCCCTACTAGACAAATTAGGAATTTAAGTTTTAAATGTGTGATAGATTTGTTTAGAGTAAGGTTATTGGGACACCCTCAAATTATAAATCAACTCCCTAAATTTTTATACAGGTTATATAGTTCTATACGTGTCGTATAGTTTTATACTGGGCATAAAACTCCCCTAACAGCCCCCTTAATTTTTTTCTCGTAGTCAATGTCAAAATTTACTATACGTAACGTATAACCCTATATGTGTCGTATAGAGTGTCGTATGAGACTATATACGGCATATGACATCCCCCTGAATTTTCCTTATTTTTAGTGTCTTCGACCTTATACGCCGCGTATAGCGCCATATGAGACGTATAGGTGTCGATTTGTAACGTAAGATGTCTTTATATTAAGATTTTTTTAACATCAGATGTGCTCCTAGCCCCTAGTTACTCTTAAGATCATTCGTAGCTCCTTGTATATTGTTTAACTAAAATTTATAGTATATATTATTTATGGATGTCGGTATGTACAAGAAGAAGATTAGAGACTTTCAAAGTTTGACCACAAACGTTATTGCTTAAATGTACTAGCCCACACTCCTTCCAAAAACTGATGCTTAATTTTGATTGTTATTTTAAGTAAATAACTTTTAAAAATTTACAATTGTATTTTTAATTTAACTCAACAATCAATTAAAAATTACAATGTTTAACAAAGTAGGTTTGAAATGTCAATTTTGAATTATCTTTTGGTTATTGTTTTTTTAAATTATCGTTACGATTTTGAAAAGGGTTTCAATCCTGTTGAGAAACAATTTTTAGCATTTTTGTTATTTTTTAATTGTTTATGTCTGTCGTGGAGTGCGAGTTATATATGTGACATTGATTTACTCTTATGTTTAAGTGTTTAACATAGTTATAACATTTTGATACAGAAAACATGTTGATGATTTCTTATTCTTTTCTGCTAATCTGATTTTCACGACGTTAAAAATGACCCCGTGACAACGCGTGGGGTTCCAATCCTAGTTATAATTATTTATCTTTCATTTTTTAAACTTCTCACATCTCTCCGCATATCTTTAAAAGTATAAAAATTTACTTCAGTTTTTCTTAAATATAAGATTTTTTTAATTTTACTTAAAAATATATGGATAACATATAAGAATAAGAAATAGGAATAAGAAATAGGATGAGAGTGATTTTCAAATTTATGTTAAGACACAAGAAAAGTTTTACCAAACTCATTATGAGTGCTATGAATTATTTCAAACCAATTACATCATGTTAGTATTTGAAACCAAAACATTTATTTTAAAAGACAACTTCTACAAATAAAATACTTATATCTAACAGAAATAGATATCTTTGAAAAAAATAATTTATTGAGCTCCTTTTTTTATGAAAAGTAAATCAGTTTTTATCAAAAAAATTAAAGAAATTTTACCAAAGTAAACAATTGACCAAACTCAATTACCAAAATAAATATTGAAAAATAGCAATTACTAAAATATAGATCAATCGATTTCAACCATATGTCATATTCTCTTCAAATGGGCACGATTGACATAAAATCTTGCTAGGAAAATTTTAAAAATGGTTTTCTAAATCCTTGCTGACTATTAGAGAAATGTCATATTCTCTCGTAAAGAGTCATGTCATAATTGTGACTAGTTTCTTTCATCTTTTCATTTTCTTTGTCATATCTTTTTCTCGTTTGAAAAATGGCAAATATATTTACATGTGCATGTGATTTCTTGTGACAAAACATTTCATAAGAAATTTGTTAGTGACATGGAGTCCTATAGGTAATCCCTTGGAAAGTTGATCGTAGGTAAACGTAGCGTTATACTGCCTTTAATAGGCTCCATGTGCTTGGTTCTAGCAGGTGATCGTCTTTTTCGTTAAACAATGTTTTACTTACAATCAAGAGGACATATTATTATTTGTATTACATAGTGATTATTGTTTTTAATACTTGTTGGTCTATATTGATGACATTATACTAACTTGAATTCATGAGCACTTCATTTGAGGTTTATAAATATATTACTTAAAGAGTTAGATATCAAAGATCTAGGTAACTTAAGCTACTTTTTGGGGCTAAGGCTGCTCATACTTATGATGGTTTGTTTTTTAATCTAAGCAAATACGCCAATGGCATTCATACTCAAGCCAACTTTTGTGATTGAAAGCCCGTGGGTATTCCCTAGCCAGAAATTGATATCTTTTTGAATTCTGGAACACTCTTTCTGAATCCTATATTATATCGATTTCTTGTTCGAAATCTATAGCAGCCAACTATCACTCGACCAAATCAATTGTATGTTGTAAGGTAGTTAATTGTGTGATTCTCTCACTATGTAACATATTCACATGGTTGAAGAAGTATATGATATGTCAAGGGCACTATGACCTATGATCTTTAGTTTTCTTATCCTATGAAGACCTCCCTGATTGATACTCTTATGTGAATTAGGCCAAGTGTATCGAAGCATGTCATTTAACATAAGAATATTTTTTTTGGAGGTAATCTTGTATCTTGGAATGCGAAAAAGTAGTCGTTCCGTTGTGTATCGAGCTATGACAAACATTGTCCCAAAGCTTATTTCGATCACTCACTTGCTATATGATCTAAATGCCTTACCAGCTGATCGGCCAACATTGTTATGTGATAAGTTAGGTGTCATATTCCTTAGTTATAATTGGTATCTAATTTTTGGGCAAAATACATCGACATTAACTATCATTTGTTTGTGAACTTGCCTCGCTTGGCAAATTTCATACTAAATTTATACTGTCCATGCTTTAGGCGGTTGACTACTATACCAAACCTTACCTAAGCCACTCTTCGAAACATTTTAGGCAAACATGCATAATGAAGTAATTAAGATCAACGCCAAGTTTTAACACCAATCATGTAGGCAGATTAAGGATTAATGAAAGTTGTTTTACGCAATATTAGTTGTTTAAGCACACAAGTGATGCACACAAGAACACAAAAAACAGGATATGACTCTCCTTGTTAGTCAATTATTTCAGTACTCCTAACCCGGACTAGTCTAACCAAAGCAAACTAGAAACCCAACAAGAACCACTGTTTTCGCGACCGGATCGGACCGACCGGTTCGACCGGGGATCAGTCCGATGGCCAGTCCGGTTCACTATGAATCGGTTTTGAACGGTCGAACCGGCCGGTTCTTCCTGAACCGGTGGTCGGACCGGGAAACCGGACCGGTTCGGACTGGTTTTTGATTATTTTTTTTATTTTAATGGGTAAAAACGAGGTGTTAAACTATAAATTAGTATGTTTGATATACAAATATAGTTAAGTTTTATATATAACTATAAAATATATATATATAAATCATACATAAATTGCTTATATTTAACTACACATATAAATATAATTAAAATATAGTTAAATTCGGTTTAACCGGTCTGACCGATCCGACCACCAAACCAGTAAGACGTCTGGTTCGACGTCCGATCCGGTTCTGAAAACATTGACAAGAACAACTAACAACACCAATAGTCTTCAAGATATGATAGCTCTCAAATTAGGGTTTCAAATTTAAAACCCTAGATTGAAGAATATGAACTGACAATTTACATCAGAAGAACCAGAATTAGATAGTAACAATAGACCAGATTTGTTAATCTAACAAGGCTCAGACACCCTGTCACAAAACTAAATCGATCAATGATAACAACATATATGAACAAACCCTAACATAAAACAACTAAAATATCACAAGAATCATGAACAGATCATATATGTGATGACATGCTAAAAATTAAACAGAAAGATAAACAAAACTAGAACATCATCAATAAATATTGTCACCAATAGCAAAGAGAACAATCGAGAGACTGAGATTGAAGCTGCAGACAATCCGGATTGTTGCATACAAAGGTATAACGTAAGACTTAAGAGCTGGTCATCATATTAACCTCTATGTCAGGTTAATTTAAAAAGAGAATTTTTTTTAAGATAAACTTATGAAACGTTTATCAAAATAAACATTGTAATATATTTCTTTTAATGAAATATATTAGAACATATGGTTTACTGTTATAATTATACACCCAAATATTACATGTTATGAATTGACAATCTGACATTTTTTTTTTTTTGAGGAATTTGATTTTCGCATTTTTATTTTAAGAATTTTCCCTTTAAATTCGAAAGTAGCCGTCTATGATAGACTATTCAACTATACCTATAGATTTTCTTAGTTGTATTCCCTTATAAACACGGCAGTTAATTTAATAAGTAAACCGAATGTAATACAACCAAAACCAACATTTGTCATTTTGTCAAACAAAAACGAAACTTAAAATCAAGCAGCCATAAATCATAATAGTAAATGAAAGGCTGAAGAAAGTTGAGTTCACCGTATATAGAAATATTGCCATTTAGTTTTGTCATGGAACCTAAAATACAAATAAATTATGAATATCCTATATGTGATTCCATCTATGACTTGTTTGTCAAATACTAGTGCCACTAATCCCTTCTCCGAAATTGCTTGCTTATTTGTTTTTCCACGGTTGTTTTGGATGTTTCGAGTCATATCTCTTTTTAAAAACAGTATTTTTATCCTCTGAGATAAATGTAAGATTTATTTTCATCACCACTCTTTCGAGATATACTCTATGATTGAGATTATTATTTAGTATGTTTGTGTCCGTTTGTTTTTTGTTGTTTCGTACGTTGAAATACAATACATACGATTTTATATATATTTGGTTATTAGCTACACGTAGAAGAAATATAATGATGAAAGTTTCCCTTTTTTACATAACTTAGAGGTTGTTTGGAAACTTCTGAATGATTAAGTGTTCAACCAATAAGAGGTCTGAACCATTATGTGATGAACCATTAAGAGATCTAAAAATTAAAAGCTAGTATATCGTTTAACTATTCAAATGCAAATGTATGACAAATTCAGATACGGTCTTGACCATTCAGCACTAGTATAATACTTAAACATTCAATGGCAAATGTTTGAACCATTCAAACATTTGCTCGCGAAAAACATAGTCTAAACCATTAAGTGTTGAATCATTCAAATATCTGAACTATTAATAGATTATCAAACAGCCGGTTAATGTTCTTTTACATTATAAAATTCTAATATACAGTCTTGTAAAAAGTTCCCATCCACCATAACATTTAAAGCTATAATAATAAGCTAGGCACATCTAATATAAAACTAGTTTGAAGTATAAATCTATGATAAAAAGATTAACATTGTACCAGGAATGTATCAATGGAGCATGGTTCCAAGAGTGTTAGTCAAAACATATGATAATAACATTCTTATATATTAGTTTATTTTCATTATAGTGAGCAGCCTCTGTATTTAATTCCATGTTGTGGATATTTTTTCACATTATATAGTGTCAAATGCTCATAGTTTTTCATAAGCAAAAACATCTCCAAACTGCCATGGGTATTCAACTTCTGCTTCTATGGCTCCTTGCTGCAAACTTAGACATCACAGGTACATCTCCCCCTCTCTCAACTTATTTAATTTGAGGTATGATAATAATAATAATAATAATAATAATAATAATAATTTCTTATTTTATTCATAATATATAGGAGAGATGAATTTCTTTCAGGGCATAAAAGTTTGCATGAAGCAACGTGCAAAAGAAACAAAAGAATTGAAACTTTAACAATGTTATCAATAGTTTATATTTTTTTAAGTCGTGTATTTATGAGACGCTATAGGTTATGTACACCAACGACATCTAAACTAGTTTGTCCATACGTTTTAATTTTGTACCATTTACGTATATATGTGTTGTTATACACATAAACGATAGACACGTATAAAAACTTCATTTCAGAACAAAAAATATGTAAGAATTACAAAGCGTATAATACATTTATGCGTTGCATATATTCTTAAATCTTTTTTTTAAATATAATGTGTACAGAATCACAATCAGTTGGAGTGTGTTATGGGATGCTTGGAAACAATCTTCCATCCCCATCACAAGTGGTAAGTTTATACAACTCGCGTAACATCAGACGCATGAGGGTCTATGATCCTAATCAAGCGGTTTTCCAAGCACTACGCGGCTCAAACATCGAGGTGATGCTTGGAGTCCCGAACTCTGAGCTCCAATACGTCGCGTCAAGTCGTGAAAACGCAAGAGAATGGGTGAAGAGAAATGTCAAGGATCATTCACCAGGCGTCAGGTTTCGTTACATAGCAGTTGGAAATGAGGTTAAACCGTCTGATGCTACATTGGCACGACTAGTCCATCCAGCTTTGACTAATGTCCATGAAGCAATTGCGTTTCATGGACTCAAAGATCAAATCAAAGTGTCAACCGCAGTTGACACAACGTTGATCGGGGTCAATTTTCCTCCCTCGCAAGGCACCTTTAGCGGCAACGTTAGGTCTTACATCGACCCCATCATAGGGTTTCTAGTTGAAATCAAAGCACCATTGCTTCTTAATATCTATACATATTTTGGGTACATTTAATTTCTTTATAAGTTTCAACATATTACGATAAGTAGTAGCTTTTAATAAAATTGATAACATAACAAATACAAATTTTCATGGTTTCTTTGTAGTCGTGCAAGTAATCCGCGTGACATCTCACTCGAGTATGCTACATTTACATCTCCGGGCATTGTGGTACGCGATGGAGCAAACGGGTACCAGAACCTCTTTGACGCATTGTTAGATGTGGTATATTCAGCTTTAGAGAAAGCCGGAGGGGCTTCACTTGAAATTGTGGTATCAGAAACCGGATGGCCATCAGGCGGAGGAGTTGACGCGACACTTGACAACGCACGAGCCTACTACACAAACGTGGTTAGACATGTGGCACGAGGTACACCTAAGCGGCCCGGAAAAGCCATAGAGACATACTTGTTTGCCATGTTTGACGAGAACAACAAAGAGCCACAACTCGAGAAAAACTTTGGAGTGTTTTATCCAAATCAGCAGCCAAAGTATGAACTCACTTTTTAGTTCTGTTTCATCAAGAAAAGATGTAAGGTGGATATAAAGACATTATAGTCACTTATCAACTAAATAAAATGTAATATTGCTTTGATGAATAAATATGTATCGCATTTGAACCGTTAACTGTGAACACACACTTGATTATATAAACACACAGATGAAATAATAATTATAGTTATCTTAATGAGGTGGGGGTTTGAGGTAAAGGAACCTAGAAGCGTTTTGCAATCAGCGGCTGAAAACGAGACAAGCATAACGATTCAGTTATAAACGGTCGATCATGGCCCTAAAAGTTAAATCTCACATTAAGAATACAGATAAATAAATAAAAAAGAGTAAATTAGATTTTATATTGAATTAATTTTAATTTTGCTTCTTAAGTTTTAAATAAAATAACTATTTTTCCTCAAAATATTCAAAACATCAATTTATCTTTAAAAGAGTCATATATTATTTCAATTTCACTCCAAAATTTTTTATTTTTAATAAAGTTGAAACAACTAATAAAATTTAATTTTGGACTAAAATTAAAACAAATTATGAAACTTTTGAAGGTAAATTAATATTTTTAATCTTTTGAAGGAGTATAGTTATTTTTAACAAACCTTGGAAAGTAAAATTGAACATAACTTATTTAATTTTTATTTTTTCACTTTTCGTCCTTAAAATCAGAAAAGAACAAAAATCATCTTTTATGTTCATATTTTGTAACATATTCTTTTCTTTAATATTCAGAAAGAATAAAAAATGTTACAAAACCATGAGCATAAATGATGATTTTTATTATTTTCTCAAAGCAAAATTGGATAAATAAAAATCATGGGCCAAGATGAATGATGGGCAGAAGCCCACGGACGTTAGTAAGCCTAGTGTTATACTGTTATATTTGTGTTGTAAAATCGTGATCCATACTTCTTAAGACATGTGTTATCATTCTAGTATATTAAATAACACGTGTTATTATTCTAGTATAAAAAAAATTATTTCACGCTTCTCTCTCATAATAAATACAAAAACAATTAATTTGACTTTCCTTTTAACTAAAATATGTTTAAAATATATATTTATATGTGTGTTTCTTTTTCTCTCATATTAAATGATAATTATTGTAAATAAGCAAACTAAACTATTAAACGTTTAAAATATAAATATAGTTATTTTAATAATTATTAATACACAACATATATAAAGTAATAATTTCAGTTCAATATGTGTTATAACTTTTAAATGATCATTATATGTTTATTTCATCAATAGATAATTACATTTAAAAAATAAAATATTCATAAACTAATATTTTAATATGTTTATTTTTTCTACCCATGTAATACATGGGATCTAACCTAGTATTCATATATATACTCTTTAGTTTGTTAAAAGCAATCATTTGGGATTTTGTTACACTTCTTACTGGTTTAAATTGTATATAGTTTTATTACATATAATATTTTAAAGAACCTAGAATTATAAAAACTAAATGTTAATAGATTAGTAGATTACTTTATTACTTGAATATAATAAAAATGTTTACTAGTATGATTTGTGTACATGTTTATATATGTTTAAGTAAACAGCGGGAATCAACTATTTCGAGTTCCTACCATTGTGTTTTATTAGTTTTATTAAACTCGTATGTTACACGAGTTAAATAAAATATTTTATTAATTATAAAATTAGATTCTAAGATATGATATGACATAAACTACGTATAAGAAATGATTATAACTAATAAAACAATGATATCAATTTTTTAAAATTTATTTCTAATTTTTTTTAAAATAAAATAAATATTTTGTTTTAAAATAAACCATAGAAAAATATCATTTTTAAAATTTTCCTTATTATGTAGAAATCACATTATTAAATAAATATCTTTCTTAATCTATTAAAATCTAAAAAGTGTTAAATAATATTATAGTAATTAAAGTAATTATTTAATAGTAGAGAGATGCGGTTGCCACATGTCATCCCAAGATATTATTTTATTAGAGTGGGAAGATTTTATAATTTTAAAAAGTTTTTAAGTGTATACTTTACTTTGTTGTAAGTTTTTAGTGTATAATCTTTTATAAAATTCCAAATACATTGTTATGATATGTTTATTTTACTTACCTTTACATATAATTTTTATCTTAAGTTGAGCCCTATCCAATGCTGACAAGTTATTGAATACGACTAGGTCTCTAATGAATTTTATGCTTAAACGTATATAAAACAAACTAATCGTGACAATTTATTCGGCCATATTCATAACATTATGGATACATTAATAGCTATAAAAAGAATAAAGTTAGACTTTGAGTTATGTTTATGAAAGAAAATTATCATTTTGTTCGCGATCGAATTCAAACGCTCAACTTTTATAGAGAATATCATATACCTTACCTTGATACCATTATACAAAACACTTTGGTTAAAATCGGTTCGTACAAGTTATTTAACTTTATTCGTAAACGTTTTAAGTGCTTTTTAAACCCTGGAAATGTAAAACCGTGTATTTTGGCTCATTGTTTTGAGAAGAATTGCATTAATAGAAAAATATAATGATTGCTTTGATACATTAGAACATTTATTCCCTTGAAGCTAGTATGGAAGTAAATGAACAAACTTAATGTTAACTGTTGAGTACTACATGCAGAGATCATTAAAACTCAGAGGCAGTAGACAGGGTCTTATGTGACCATTCGATATATTTCGCGAGTGTGACAAGTCGATGAGTTCATGCATAGGTTTAATGATTATTATATAGTTAAGAGTACAAAACCAGTTTGTTTGGGCAGACCTAACTTATTTTTTAGTGACGTTCTATCGTAATTCGCCTCCAAAAATGCATCTGATTTTATAGGGCGGTTAGAATTTATTTTTAAGGCGGGTTTTTGATTTTTTGGAGCGGTTCTGTCATAAATCCGCCCTATAAAATCCATATTATTTTTGGGCGGTTTTTTATCATTTTTAGGGCGAGTTTCCCCCCAACCACCCTAACACTAGTACTCAAAAAAGGCATAAATTAAAACCTTCTTCCTAGTCCCAACTCTTTCTATACTATCTTCAAACTTTTGCATTCTGCCCGCACCCAAGACACCACCACCACTGCCCTAGATCTGTCGAACAAAACTACCACCACCCCCTTCTGCCGACGATCGAAAACACCACCACCATCGTACCAGATCTACCGACGAACATGAACACTACCATCACCCCCTTTATGTCGACGAACAAGATACCCACCACCTCAGATCTGCCGACGAGTGCAATCCAAGGTTGCGGAGCTACTACTAGTACTGTTTGTAACGATTTCTTACTAATGTTTCACTTCCTTACCTGTTGCTTTAATCCATGCTTCTCTGCCTTTTTGGTCGATTTGTTTCTGGATGAGTTATGTTGTTTGTAGCTAATCAATTGTTCTATCATTTGTTTGTTTTTACAGTGAATTTTAAGGTTAACTTTGCAATGCGTCTGCATCTAAGGTTAGTTTTCAACACATGTCTTTCATTTTTGTTGTAATTTGGATCAATTTGATGTTTATGGTGCATCTTAATTCTTTTATAGATTGAAATCAAACTTGTTTTGGAATCGATGTATGGATTTTAGAGATATGAGGTTGGAACCCACGTTGACAGGAAATAGAAGAAAATAGGCGGACTATTGATTGCCCCGATCATCGCCGTTAGGAGGAGACGGTGATTGTGACCGTGACGGAACAGTAACAAATTTTGAAGCATTCTATGAAGACAGTTTTATTATTTTTATTTTTAATTGAATTCTTTTTAAGGGCGATTTTTAGAACCGCCTTAAAAAATGCTTGTTTTTTGAAGCGATATTTTCTAGGACGGGTTAGAAACGCCTTAGAAAACCATAACCACCGCCCCCAACAAAACAGTTTTGTACTCGTGTATGTAACTTGTCTATTGGACAAAGGATATGAGAAGAAATGTAAACGAGTCAAATCGCATCGTAAGATACTAAAACTTTTTATTAAGCCGAGTTTTCTTTCACTCACGAGTCAAGTCGTCTCTTGAGACCCTAAAAGTCACCTCGCGTGTGTACAATGTTATGTGTTTCATCCGGACTCCCGTATATATATATTAAGCATAACATGAAATTTTATCAAATCAATACGATTAAAGAACACTTCAATTGTATCAAATATACCCCTTACTTGAAATATTGTGTAAAAAGAATCTTTTACGTTCAAACTTTTTTCAGTGTATGCACCGAGTCTTCTAGAACTTATTAATTTATTCTTCCAACCTAATGTCTCATTAATAGGACACCCTCTGGCTATAAACCAATACCTTAGATTTTTATACCGGTTGTATAGCATTATATCTATTATATAGATGGGTTGTATATAATCTTATATGGTAACTATAATCTCTCTGACAGTTCTCTTGAATTTTTTCTCGTAGTCAATGTCAATTTTAATTATACGAGTCATATAAAATATGTGTAGTATATAGGGTCGTATAAAGTTATATGAGACGTATAACCTTCCAACAATCTTTTTAAATATTTTTTGTTTGTAGTGTCTTCAACTTTATATGTTAAGTATGATAATATACTAGACACATAAGGGGTGTTGTAGTTATAACATGGAATGTATGTATACTTAGACTTATTTTATTTTATGGGTTGTTGAAAAGAAATTGTATTTATAGTATGCGGTTTGAGTGGAAAGTTGACGTAGGGGAGGACATCTAATTAATAATTCGGCATTACGTAAGAAAAGATTTTGGGGTTGTGGCCAATGCACTTGACAGCTGTTTTCTGGCCTTTCCAGCTCAGCACATCCATCCCCATAAATCTCTTATCTCACACGCGTAAGTTCTTCGTTATAAAATATTATCAGCCATGAAAAAATAAAAACCATAATTTCAGAAACTTCTAGTGAGACGAAGAAACAAAAAGAAAGACACTGATAACATAACATAAAAAAGCTAGCAAGACGGTAATAAAGCTATAAGTTACAACATATTAGAACATACAATTTTCTTTCAATTCTTTGTTTTCTATTTTATGTTGTAACTTCTAACTTTATTAGTTTTGCTAGTTTTTGATGTTATGTTATTGAAGTCTTTCTTTGTTTTTTTCTTTGCTAAGCAAGGAAATAACACCCGTGATGTTCGAATCATGCAAAGATTATTACTTTTATATCCTATAAATATTAATTTTTTATTCTATACACAATTTTTATTACGTCATGTTAGAATCTTGTTTGGAAAGTAAATCATTTTATCACTATACCAAAACTATAATAAAAAATGAATATTGAATATATCTTTATTCCAAGTCACTTTCCGCTAGTTCCACTCCACAATGACTTATTTCTTTACAATAAGTGGCGTGCCAATAGCAAAAAGTGAAAAAAAAAACAACCCATACTGTACGACGTACAATGTTATCCCTCATCCTAGCTGTCATCACATATTTGCAACTTCCATTAATACCCCCCACGTGTGGTCAACCTCATCAAATCTCAATTTTTACAAACGTCAACCCGACCCGATCCGACCCATGGGCTCATCAACTCAAGGTCTCCCACAACGATGCACACTTCC
This sequence comes from Flaveria bidentis, assembly GCA_018326385.1. NCBI lineage: Eukaryota > Viridiplantae > Streptophyta > Magnoliopsida > Asterales > Asteraceae > Flaveria > Flaveria bidentis. Next base: position 23,246 of record BJCM01095211.1, read on the forward strand.
TCGGGGCAAACCCGACCCGTTTCTTCAACAAATCATACACCACCTCCAACCCTTGCTGCTGGTAGTTACCCAACAACCCGGCCGGCCCACCCGAATCCGGAAAATATCCACCGTTCATCAACGTTATACACCCGACGTTTCTTTTCATCTTACTATCTTTATCACCGTCGATAAATTCATAAAAATAATTCCTCCTAGGTAGCACCACACTAGAATTTCCCCCAAAATGTAACACAAGTTTGGGGACAATTCTTTTAGTACCGGGCTGAGTCAAATAATAACATGGGCTCAGCCCGGTGCTGTCTTCAACGGGTCTAGCCCGTTTATAACCCGCTTTTAACTTTTTCCCGAACTCCGACACAATCAAGTTATAGAATCCCTCGGGTAACATAGTGTAAGTCGTACCCGAGTCAACCACCATCCCACCGTCACCTTTTCCGTCGATCATCATCATATTGTCCGGCGCCAGGATACGGCGGTTACCCACGGTAACCGCTTCTAACCCGACGTAGTAGTAGTACGGGTGTTTCGAGTTTTCAAGCATCGCTGTGTAAGCGAAGTCATCGGGAAACGGGTTTTCGATCCGTTTCTCTTTGTCTTCGCTTACACGGCCCGAGTCTATCGAGTCCGCTCGCCCTAAAATGAGCGGACTCGGTTGTCGGACTCGGTCCGTATCAAACGAGTGGGAAATCAAACAGTACGAAAACTGCGAGCCCAGGTGAGGCGAGAATTGAGCCAGCTGCGCCGGTAACGACAGCGCGCCCCGACCAAACCCGGCTACACCAATCGGCTCGCCGAGAGCTTCATGAGCGCAGCCGAACGTAAAGTTCTTAACCACCAGCGCCGGCGGCTCCGACATCGGAATTTCGAGGCTATCTTTATAAAGCCGAGCCACGAAGCTGCCGTCGCCGTAAGCGTAATAAAACGTGGGACATGAATACTTCCCACATTCCGACATCTCAATCGACTCCAACGGGCAGCGCGCGGCGGCGCAGAGGCCGGAGGTAGGCGCGCCGGAGTGAACAGCCGAGCAAGCACGTGACTGGCACGTGACGGGCGAAGCAGAGGAAGATAAATTATGCGGCAACGGCGTCGTTTTGGGGTCGGATTTCCCTTCACACATAATACAAGTAAAGGGCTTACAAGGGAACCAAACGGCGTCGCTTCCGGTGTCCATGTAAACAGTCACCGTCGCTTTAGCAGAGCCGAGGGTGAAAGACATGGTGTAGTCACTTCCCGGAGAGAGTGCGACGGAGACACGACGGTGGTGGCGGAAGCGGGCGGCGGAGGTGGTGGTGGTGGATTTGAGGAGGTGGTGGGTGGTGGTGAAGTGGGAGGTTGAGAGGGAGTGGGTGAGGGGGAAGATGAGGGGTTTTGAAGATGTAAAGGGAGAAGAGAAAGGGAGAGTGATGATGATAATAATATTAATGGTGAAGATGAAGGTTGAGAGAGCAGAGGATGCCATTGGTGGTGCTGATGGTGGTGCTGATGGTGGTGCTGATGGTGGTGCTGATGGTGGTGCTGATGGTGGTGGATGGAGGAAGAAGGAGGGGTGAGGGGTTTTAAGAAGAGAGTTGTGGTGGGTGGCAGGGGATGCTTACGTGGAGCATTTGGTTTGTTTGGGATGTAATATTCATAATAATAAATTGATAGTAACAAATTGGTTTTATTAGGAAATATTGCAAGCACGAGAGGGTTTTAAACTTATTTTAGGTGGTTTGGATAGAGATTAAGTAGTCAAAAGTCAAACACGTAACAACAAAAGCACTTTTGTTAATACATAAAGTATATTATTAATTCATTCATATTGCAACTGGAGGCGTAAAACTGCATCAAGTAACACTAATATCACATCATAATTGGGGACCATCAACGCACGAAAAACTAATTGTGAAAAACTGAAAATAAATAGTTACGAAAATATAAAACCAAACAAAAAGTAAAACCACACACGCGAAACGTAAAACATTCAAAACATAGTATGTCGACCAAGGACCCACACGTTGCGACGGGGATGTTAAACATGGAAAATAAGTGTAACAAAATTGAATTATACGTACACGTTATAACATGTTAACTCTCAAAATCTAGGTCGTAAATCGAAACATTTGTAAAAGATAAAAAGTATAAAGGATTAAAGTTGAAAGTAAAAAAATATAAGAGTTAATTTGATATATATGAAAGTATTAGGTTTAAAACATTAATTAAAAGGAAAAAAAGATATGTAAAACCTATTATGCATATGATACAACAATTAATACATTTAAAATTTTAATAATTAGTATTATTTAAATATACTATGTTTTTATAGTTTTGTCATATAATAGAACTTAACAACTCAATTAGTACATTGTTAAATATTTAGAATGAAAAAGGATAAATAATTGTCGGATTCCTATTTTCTATTTTCAAGGAAAAAGTTTTATCTGATAATGACTTTATAGATGTCTACTCACTTGATAATGCCATGCTACGCAAAACAATGATAGTAGAGATTAGATGTTTCATTTCTTTTTATTATTTTTATCAAAATAGTAAAGCTTTAAATTGATCAATATATTGTTAAGTTGTTAACTAATAAAATAAAATCATATTTTACGCTTGTTACGGTAAATAAACTGAAACGTTTATAAAACGGTTCGTTAATTGTTCAATTGGAATTTTATTTATGTTTATTCGTTTAGTTAACCGAATAAATATAAACAAAGGTCGCGCTCGTCGATTTGTGTTTGTAAGCGTTCGGTAAAATATTCGTCTATGTTCGTTACATTTGTACATAGGTGTTTTTATATTTGTTTATGTTCATTTATAAATATTAATTTATATATTTTAGAGCATTCACAGTCAATGTCTTATATTTCTGTAAATATGTGTTATATATTATAGGTGATGGTTGTGAGTAATTGCGAGTGAATAAGAGAAAAATTACTGGTTATCTCTATATTTGAAGAAATACGTACAAACCCCATACATTTATTTAATATTTTTGAAAATAATTGTAAGTGAAAGAAAGAAAGAAATATTATAAAAGTATGAAAAAATATTATTAATTGAAAAGTGAAAAGAAAATTAAAGTTTTAGCGTAATTATAGAGATGAGAATGATGAATGCGATATGAATGCTTTTATAACATTTATTTTTAGTTAATCTACCTACTTTTATATATTTTCAAAATTTTAATTTTTTAATTAGCTTAACGTCTATACTTTATTATATATATGCTAATTAACAAGTTTTATATGCATTATAAGTTGTACATTATGCTTCATGAGTTGTACTCAATTTATTTTTATTATTAAATCTTTAACTTTTTTATTCTAACCCAATACTTTTACATCTTTTACAATTTAGGCTCAATAAATTTTTACTCGATAAATTTTTACTTTCAAGTTTGTTCCCCTATACTTTTTATATTTTACAAAATTTTCGTTTTACATATCGATCTAAATTTTACGAGGTAACACGTTGTAACGTTCGTGTGTGGTTTAACGTTTTTTCATTCGATTTTTTTTCCATTTTTATGGTTTTCTTGGTGTTGGTGGACAACGACGATAGTGTGCCATTAGTGTTACTTGATACAGTTTTCTGTCTCCCATTGCAACGCGTGGGCTTAATACTAGTTTGTTTATATTTGTGAACGTTTAATAATATGTTTGTTTATATCTATATATGATCATTATGTCAAGCATGTAACTTTATATAGTATAAGGTTGTTTATGTTGGTAAATTATTCGGTTTTTGTTCTTAAATCGTTTGGATAAGTGTTCATGAACTGGTCGTGAGCAAGCCTAATTCTTTAACAAACGAAAAAAACAAGAATTTTCGTTTGTTAAGTATTCGTGAACTGTTTGTGAACACTTTCAAATTTTAAAGGACAAATGAACAAGGCTTAATTTGGTTTTGTTCAGTTCGTTTACAGTTCAACTTACCATAAACAAATCTTTGAAATGTGATGATAGAAGATCGTTGGGGGAAAAATAGACTGAAAACAACGTATTTTACTTATGAACAAGGCTCAATTTGGTATTCAACGTATTTTACTTATTTGTAACTAATTTTATTGAAAAATCTTCACTATAATACTTTTTATTAAGAAACAACTCGTCTACTTTTCGTATTAATGTTAAACAAGAGTGTGTTGCATTACTATTGGACTTGCTATTATGTAATTTATTAATTGTACTCATTTCTAAATCGCAATAGTATTAAGAAACTTTTAGCTCAAAATTTAAAAGATAAAATAAAGACTTATTTAATGTGTATGTTTTGTGATCATTGTTTTTGATGTTGAGGCGTTATGCATTAGACAAAATGATTAAAAATTGTAAACATATATCAAGTCAATACATTCCTTAATCCTTAGGTGATTTGACACACATCCCTATATTAACACACATAAAGGAACCTTCGAGAAGTACAAGGCTTCAATCTCCATACATTAAGGGATTCTTCTTTGATTTTGTTTGTTAGGTTAATTGCACAAGATAAGAATTAAGAACAATGTTATATATTCAAATCAGTAGAAAACGTTGCTATTACTCATATGATTAGCGTCCTTTTCTTCTTAGTTCAATTAAGTTTTTATTGAAACAAGCTAAATATATCCGACCAATATAATATCATTACAAATGAATCTTTTTTTAAAAGTAATATGTTTTTATCTCACATTCTTTTATATTCGTCCATTGTTGTTGTTTGTCATTGGTTTGTTTGACTATCACCACCAATTTTAACATCGCCCCCACCCACGCCCTACATGGCCTCTTTTCACCCTCACATCTCTTACAAATAACTAATATATGCAAATGTATGCATCCACTATGTGAAAGAATCTTCATTTTCATGTGTAATTTATTAATGATTGATTGTATATATATGATGGTTGATTTATAAAACTAAAATATAGAAGTCTCTAACCTCATATTGCCTCTGATCTGATTATTAACTCAATGCTTATGCATTTTTTTTAAAATTTGGGGTTTGAAGTTATATTAACCATTAGATAAGGATGACCTCGAGATGAAAAGCTTGTCGCAAGAAGGTACATCGTATACATGTGTAAGCTAAGTGTTCATGACATTAGCATATATAATCGAAGCTGCTAGAACCCTTTTAGTTGATTTTAAGCTGCTAGTCACATTTTGGGTAGAAACCATCAACCCGCGTGTGTTTGTGTAGAATTGGTTTTTTATTATTAAATGATGCAACTAGACTCATTATCAAATCATGCATTTGAAGAAATCTATGATAAACTATATTAGATACTTTGGATGTTTAGATACTTTGAACGTTTATGTACAGAAAAATACTTTTGATCATCTAAACAAGTTGGGGTCTAAAGCTAACAAGTGTGACTATAAGATTAACATATATGCTCTCTATTAAAGTGGAGTAACATTACAAGAATAAGTATTAGTGAAACATATATTTAAGTGTAGTTTTATTTGAGTTTGTAGTGACACTAAAAAAACAGGTAGAATATTATGACTTTTGGTTGTATTCACAGCATATTTTTATTCATAACATCTGTTACTGAAAACGTTTAGACACATCAGATTTTGACACTTTCTAATTTGACACTTCTTGTCTTTACCTTACACTTCTTGGTAAATGATGATTTTCTTATGTAAGGGTCTTGAATATGATTACTATTTACATAAGTCATAGTATTTTTTTTTTCTATGGATAATTTATAGTCTTTTTGCTATTCGTAGATGGTTTTCTATTGTTTATTCTTTAATATTTTTATATGTAAATCATTATGTATTGCTTAAATAAAGGCAAATTTTGAGTGTTTGTATTTGTTTAGAGCCTTAGCTCGTTCTTTTAAATTTCCTTTAACGAAAATATTCATCTAGTAGCTTTAGTGAACCTACTACATGTGTTAAATATAATAATTATAAATTTATATTTTGAAACAAGATATAATTGAAATCTTTTTTATTATAAATATAATGAAAATTTTATTTCAAAACATACATTTAAAAATATATCATTTTGGGATTTTTTTACTTATAATAAATCCTAGTTTTAATTATTTTTTGTTTATAAAAATTTTACTTTGTTAAAACATCAATTTTAAAATGTTTTTTATTTTTAAAAATGTTTAAAATTTTAGAAATTTTTCTTATTTGATAAAAGTTTATTTCTTTAGAAATAAAAGTAATAAAAAGATATCTTTTTTAGTTTATTAAAAAAATATCTTAACTTAAAAAGAATTAAATAACATTATTAGTAATTAACTTGATTATCTAATAGTGGAAAAAACGGAAAAAATTGATAAAAAATATAATGTTGTCATGTGTCTCTTTTAGTTATTATTTTATTAGAATAAGAAAAATGTTAATTTGGAAAGATTTGTAGACCATTTTGCTCACTCATTTAGTTATCATATTCGTACATGTGTCTTTTAACTTATAGACCAATTTGCTCACTCTTTTAGTAGAATCTCATTTTTCCTTTTTTTCTTCTTCTTTTCCTTTAATTAAATATATCTTAAATATGAACTGATCGATATTTCTCGAAAATTTATTTTGGTTTTAAGTGTTTTATTTATATCTTCCACCCATTTAAGTTGATTATGGTATATATTTTTAGATAAAGGATAAAAAACATTATAAAAATTTTACCCGGTACAAATCAGTATACATTTTACCTCTTAGTTTAAACTTCTAATGATCGTTCTTTGACTATGTATTATCACATTTGCACCCCACATTTTATGTGTAAATTGATGGTTGAAAACATTAATTTATAAGTTAAATGTATTTTATGTAATTAAGTCAATTAATATCTTTTATCCATATTACATAATATAGATCGGTGTCACGTATGCATATTACATCCTCTCAGAAAACAAGAGAAAACTTTCTTTTTATGAGTTTTATATGTAAGACTCAATACGTTTTAAACAAACAAATACGATCAAGAACATTCTCATTTCTAAATCTGAAACCCCGTTTACATACTCTAACGATGATAATTGATATGTATTAATCAAACATAATATAAAAAAAGTCAAAATCAAAAGTCTATTATCATTATTAAAATGGTTATATGTATAGTCAATTGATTAAATGGTCGATTAGACACTCGATCACTCCCTCTCCATACCGAAAATGAGTCGAAAGAAGGTTGCTTTAATTTATGAACATATCTAAGATTCCTTTTATTATTATAAGAACCTCACGTCTTCATTAAACATAAGAGAAGAAAAAAAAGACTTGTACTGCTTTTATTCCTACACCTGCCATCAACTTTATTTATCTTAAAAATTATTCGTTAGTCGTTAAAAAAAATTCTATTTATCTTAAGTTAATATAATAGCAGGATTGCATTGGATGACACAAGAGCGGAAAATTAATAAATAGTTTTGAAAAAAAGAGTACCTTTGTAAAATAAGAATCAATTTTAAAAGTTTTCCAAAGTTTTAAAAGTGTTTTAATTAAGTCATTCAGTTTTCATGTTTTATATAAATTAAAACTCTAAACATGTTTTTTAGAAAAAATATTTTTTTTCTTTTGAAGCTGATATGGAATGGTGATATAAATTTTAGTTATTTTTTTATTTTTTCATAATTAACATGTTTTTTTAATATAGTTTATATATTAAATATTCAAACCCCCACATCTTCTCCTCCGTTACTTTCTTGACATAAGAAAATTCGATGATAACTCGATTTGATCGCTTAGTGGTCCAATTTGAGAAAAATATGCATGGATGACTAAATTAAAACACTTTTAAAACTTGATTACTATTCTGTGACAATTTATCTAAAAAAACCGGCAGACCAAAATAAGATGAAAATACTATTTTTAATAATAAAATGTAGATTTTATTTAGATAAAACCATAAAATTCTACACCTTACACTATAAATAACCCACAACCTTCCAATTAAGAAATACACTACTTATCATCCAGACGTTTTCTAAATACACAGTACAAATACATAGTTTGTAATTTTTGTAAATTTAAAATGCATTAGTTGGTTTTGACAAATCAAATAATAAAGAGTTAAGTTGGTATATGTTCCTAACAAACCAATGATTAAATACACCTTACACTATAATAACCCACAACCTTCCAATTAAGAAATACACTACTTATCATCCAGACTTTTTCTAAATACACGGTACGGATACATACTTTGTAATTTTTGTAAATTTAAAATGCATTAGTTGGTTATGACAAATTAAATAATAAAGAGTTAAGTTGGTATATGTGCCTAACAAACCAATGATTAGAAGTTTCAACACCTACTTTCCTTTATGTATCCTCTTATTTAAAAATGGTTTAAGTTAAATGGAAGGCATAATTAATCCACTCTACTCTTAAACTTTAGTTATGTAACTAAAAGTTGTATATGGTTCATGGTTGCCTTGAGTCGACACGTATAAAGCCAAATAAATTGTAATAAAAAAAGTTTGTGGATGGAGTTAATTTACATGTATATAAAACCTTGACAATATAGGTAGGTTAAGTAACTATTTAAAAAACATGTTAAGTCGTATAATCTAATGACCCCATCACCGTTGCATACCGTTGCATGGTTCTCTCTCGTAGTGTCGCCTAGCCCGCCCCGACTTGATCCGGCTTGATATTACCACTCAAGCCACCTCTCCACCTTAGGATCCTGCAAAACGCAGTGTGTACACATAACTTAAAAGTAGACAAAAGACGTATAAAAAAATAATAAAACCAAGCCGATATCTTTAAGATGTTCAAACATAGAGACCACGTAGGTCACCCCGGTCACTTTCAGTATTTTGAAACAGAGATATTTACATAACAAAGAGATTTTCCCATGGATGAGGTATATATCTTTTTTGCATCTTGGAGATTAATTATTACTAGAGATTAAATACCGAAATAAATTTAATACTAAGATATTTATCATGTTAAAATTATTAGTTGAGTTAATCTCGGTTTTCGTCCTTAGGTTTTGCAAATTATCTCCACTTGAGTACCAACGTTTATTTTGTCTCTATTATTGGCCTGAGTTTTGCAAATTATTTCTATTTTCGTCATTTTAACTAACGGTGTTAAGATTTTTCTGTTAAGTGAATGTTAAAAAGACCAAAATACCCTCCTAGGACTGTAACAGTATATGACCACCTCACATTTCACTTCCTCTCACACTCTCCCTCTTTCTTCTTTCTCCACATCACCACATACCACCGCCACCACACACCACCACCGACACACACCACCGCGCCTCACACCACCACCCCACACACCACCGCGCCTCACACCACCACCGACACACACCACCGCGCCTCACACCACCGCCCCACACACCACCACCATCACACATCACTGCCAGCACACCTTCAGATCTTCTCTCCACTAATTAAAATATCAGAGAGTAATCGGTTAGAAGTTCAACCATCCTCTGCTACTCAACGATCACCAAAACACCACCATACACCTCCGTGAACACACAGGTAGATAGAGATATAGAATCCCTAACGTTTCTTCTATTGAAGTTTATCGTTTTGGGGAATTCGGTTGTTAGTTGTTTGATTGTTCAATTTTGCAGAGAAATCGAAGAAGGGGTGATCAAAAGCGCTTCCCATGTGTCGGATCTGTTGGTGGAGGTTGTTAATGAAGGTATGGAGTGTTTCGTGAATGAGAAGCGAATTGAGGTCCAGATCAGAGCATTAAAGGCGACAATTATGCAATTTGCAAAGCAGGCTGATCAATGGCTTGCTAGATCTTCATATCTTCATCATCTTCTTCTTACTCAAACCATATAGATATAGGTTTTTGTGACGGTTTCAATTGCAGACGGAGGTGATGATGTGTGGTGGTGGTGATGTGTGGTGCGGTTGTGTGTGCTGGCGGTGGTGTGTGGTGTTTGTGGTGTGTGGTCGCGGTGGTGTGTAGTGCCCAGTGGTGTATGGTGCAGTGGTGTGAGGTGTGGTGGAGTGTGACGACGGTAGTGTGTGACGACGGTGGTGTGTGGTGGCGATGTTGTGTGCTGGTGGTGGTATGTGGTGTGTGGTGGGGATGGTATGTGGTGTGTGGTGGGGATGGTGTGTGGTGCTGTGAAGAATGAATTGAAAAGTGATATGGTGATATTTGAATAACCTTTAATGTATTTTGGTCTTTTAAAAAAATCTAACAGAAAATGTTAACACCGTTAGTTAAAAGGACGAAAATAGAAACGATTCGCAAAACTCAGACCAATAATAAAAACAAAATAAACGTTGATACTCAAGTGAAAACAATTTGAGAACCCAATGACGAAAACCAAGATTAACTCTCTTATTAATTTTAATCCTTTTCGTATTATGATTTTAAGTTCATTTTATATCAATAATGTTTTATTTTAATTTAAATATATTCAACGAAAAACTAATGATTTATATATGTAATAAATATAATTTTATCGACTAATATAATATACTGAAAAGACACCTACCAAAGAAAAGCATGTCACGTATTTTCATGCCATACAAAAAACACAGCTGTATATGACCTCCGGAAAAAACAAGAGAAAGAAAAAACAAAATACACTTGCATTGCATCCACTCCATTAAAAGAAAAACAAAACTCCTCCGTTCAAAAAACAAAACACCCACAGGGACGCCGTCGGACCACGCTTTTAAGAGTGGCGCCTCTGGACCTCCCGTTAAGTATGGCTGTAAACGAGTCGAGCCGAGCCGAGCTAGGATGGGTTCGAGCTCGAGCTCGAAGCTTATCGAGCCGAGCCGAGCCAGCTCGAAAATTTTAGCGAGCTCAGAACACCAGCTCGAGTTCGGCTCGTGAAAAGCTCGAGCCGGCTCAATTTTTTTTAAAAAATTTTCACATTATTTTATATGAAAACAAAAAATATATATATATTAAAACTTTTACATTTTGTTGGATATTCCGTACTTATGGGAACAAAGATCATTATTTTGAATATAAACAATTTACTATCAAATTATAGATTTTTTTAACAAAATACTTAATGTTTCTAAAAAGAATTTATTTTTATTTTTAAAAAAACATTTTTAAAATCCTAATAAAAAATAATAATCATAATAATAGTAAGAGTAGTAATAGTAATATTAATTATACTATATAAATATATATATA
>BJCM01095215.1:0-13930 GCA_018326385.1 Flaveria bidentis
GGGACTAGTTTTGTAAATTGTTAGTTTCTTAGTTTCTAGTATAAATAGCTTAGACTAGAGTAGAATTACAGGGAGTGAGAGAAGAAGAGTTTTTAGTTGTTAACTGCTTTCTTACTCTTGTAATTGTCTTTGCTATATCAATGAACTGTGAATTTGTTGATATTGCTTGATTTGATTACAATTGTTTGTGTTTCTTTTTGAATTGTTTACATAAATCATTACAGATTGAATCAATTGATCCTATCAAATTTAAGTTTGCCACTCATTCTTTCATCGACTCGGCGTTGTGCTGGTGGGACAATATTGTCCATGCTGAAGGAAAGCGATCGATAGCCAAAATGAGGTGGTTTGAGTTTAAGGAGTTAGTGCTCGAGGAGTATTGTCCTTACCGGGAATTAGATAAGATTGAGAAGGAGTTCTAGTATTTCGAGGCTGGGAACATGACTCATCAAGAGTATACCTCCAAGTTTAATGAGCTTGCAAGACTTGTGCCAGACATGGTGACTCTTGAATCCAAGAAGATCAAAAGATACATACAGGGTTTGCCTGTGGACATCAGGAGGCACATGATTGCAGCCAGACCAGGCACGTTTAGGTCTGTGGTGGATTTAGCTAGGAGATTGTACGATGAGAGGGACCCAATGCGTGTGTAGAAGAAGGTGGATAAATGGAATGGGAACAAGAATGGAAATGCGAAGAGGTTCGGAGGTGATAACTTTAGGATTGGAGAGAAGAGGATGAGGGTTGACTATCAGTCTGGGAGACACGGAAATACTGGTGAAGGAGGTGCTTGTAGAAAATGTGGGAAAGGTCATTCGGGGGAGTGCAGAGTTGGGACAGGAAAATATTTCAAATGTGGAGGCGAGGGCCACTATGCAAGGGATTGCAAGGCGGGGAGGTGTTACCAGTGTGGCAAGATGGGTCATGTGGGAAGAGACTATAAGAAAGGAAAACCAGAAGGATCAGGAGCAGGTAAATCTAGAGATAAGGGAAGGGGTGATGGTTCAAAGGCGAAGGCGAGGGCATTCAACATAATCGTGAGGAGGCCAGGGCAGATCCAGAAGTAGTTTCAGGTATGTTTCCGGTAGACCGTGAATATGCTTCTATGCTCTTTCTGGTGCTAGTAGGAGTTTTGTGTTTGCTGCCTTTTGCCATTTGTTGCATGATAAGAGTAGAATGTTAGACGAGCCTTTCTACTTAGAAACAACCATTAGTAAGTCCACTAAGGTAACTGAGGTGGTTGAGGATTGCCTGATTGAGTTAGAAGATTGTATGTTCCCTGCTAGGTTGCATGTTATGGCCTTAGGAGGTTTCGATGTGGTGTTAGGCATGGATTGGTTAGCTAGCTATGAAGCCAATATTGTATGTAGCAAGAAGGTAATTCGTCTAATAGCGCCCGATGGTAGATCTGTTACAGTTCATGGGGATAAGGTGTGCTGTGTACCGAAGGTCGTGTCGATGATCATAGCTAAAAAGTACTTGAGACGTGGGTGTAGCGCTCACTTGGCCTATGTAAAAGATGTGGATGCACCAGAGCCACAATTATTAGACGTGTCGGTAGTGCGCGAGTTTCCTGACGTCTTTCCTGAAGACCTGATTGGTGTGCCGCCTGACAACGAAATTGAGTTCCAGATTGATTTGCTACCAGGAGCACAACCCATCGCTAAAGCACCATATCGATTAGCTCCTTCGGAGATGGTAGAACTGAGGGACCAGTTGCAAGATTTATTGGATAAAGGATTCATCCGACCGAGTATCTCTCCATGGGGTGCTCTGGTTTTATTCGTCAAGAAGTAAGACGGTAGCATGCGGATGTGCATTGACTATCGCGAGCTCAATAAGCTGACTGTAAAGAATCGGTATCCATTACCAAGGATCGACGAACTGTTCGATCAACTTCAGGGTGCCAGCTGGTTTTCGAGGATAGACCTGTGGTCTGATTACCACCAATTGAAGGTGAAAGAACCAGACATCCCTAAGATAGTGTTCCGTACGCGTTATGGACACTACGAATTCACCGTCATGTCCTTTGGTTTGACCAACGCGTCAGCTGCTTTTATGGATCTTATGAATCGGGTATGTCGGCCGATGTTGGATAAATCGGTGATAGTGTTTATCAATGACATTTTGATTTATTCAAAAAGCGAAGAGGAACATGCCGAACATATTCGAGAAGTATTGGGGATGCTCAGAAGTGAAAAGTTATATGCTAAGTTCTCTAAATGCACATTTTGGCTACGAGAAGTTCAATTTCTGGGTCATGTGGTTAATCCTGAGGGGATCAGGGTGGACCCTGCGAAGGTTGAAGCGGTGATGCAATGGGAACCTCCAAAGACGCCATCTGAGATTCGTAGTTTCTTAGGCCTGGAAGGTTACTATAGGAGATTTATCCAGGATTTCTCCAAGATAGCTTCTCCATTGACTAAGCTGACCCGGAAGGACGTGAAGTATGAATGGGGTACTGATCAGGAGAACGCCTTCCTAGAACTGAAGATGAGGTTAACTGAAGCCCCTATCGTGACGTTACCCGAAGGGAACGAGGATCTAGTAGTCTACTCGGATGCCTCGTATGCAGGATTGGGTTGCGTGTTGATGCAAAGAGGGAAGGTGATAGCCTATGCTTCTAGACAATTAAAGGTCCACGAGGCCAATTATCCTACCCTTGATTTGGAGTTGACCGCGGTGGTATTTGCATTGAAGATTTGGAGGCACTACCTATATGGGGTGAAGTGCACCATCTTCACTGATCATAAAAGTCTAAAGTATTTCTTTGAACAAAAGGAACTCAACATGGGGCAGAGGAGGTGGTTGGAACTGATCAAGGATTATGACTGCGAAATTCATTATCATCCGGGCAAAGCCAATGTGGTTGCTGATGCCCTTAGCCGAAAAGGACGACCCGAACCAATTTGGGTGAGGGTTTGCCAAATAATCATGACGCCTAATGTTATGAAACAAGTGATGGAGTTCTAGGATGAGGCATTTAGAGAGGGAAGAGTCAACTCCGAAAGGATGAAGGGACAAGTTTCGTATTTGGGGGAAAACACCCTGGGTGTTAGAACCCGATTTGGGAGAATGTTGATCCCTCTCTATGGGGATCTGAGGGAGAAAATCATGGATGAGGCTCAAAAACCTCGATATTCCATACACACCGGTGCCACAAAAATGTATCAGGATCTAAAGAAAGATTACTGGTGGCCGGGAATAAAGCGAGACATGGCCAAGTAAGTGAGCAAGTGCCTGACTTGTCTGCAAGTGAAGGCAGAGCACCAAAAGCCATATGGGATGTTAGGACTCTAGAAAGATTGACATGTGGTCTTTATATGTCTTTTTACATTTTGTAATAGTATAGGGACTAGTTTGTAATTAGTTAGTTCCTTTGTTTCATTATAAATAGCTTAGACAGTTAGTTAGTTAGAGTAGTGTGAACGAACTACTGCTCATTAGTTGGAATGTTTCAATCAAATTCATCAACTTTTGAAGATATTCAGAAGATTCGAGTCTGTTACATTCATATGAACATGATGAATGTGACGCATTAGGGTTGAAGTTTGCTGAAAAATTGTCCAAGTGTTAGGCGTTTGACTACTGTTTAGTCGCATTAACATGGTGTAGACATTTTCAGTTCAGACGTTTGACCACTGTTGAAGAGAAAGTCCAGACGTATCATCATTGTTGAGAAGTATTTGAACTGTTTAGACGTTGACAACTGTGTAGGCGCATCATAACTGTGTAGGCGCATCACAACTGTTCAGACGCTTTAATACTATTCAGGCGCATCAATTTTGGGCGTTTGAATACTGTTCAGGCATATGAACCTTTAAAAAAAACAAAAAAAAAAAACAAAAAAAACAAAAAAAAGCAAAAAAAATTCTAAGGCATTCCGTTAGACGTCTCTCAACTTAGACGCATCAACTGTTGGGCGTTTGATTACATTCAGGCGCATTACCCTTGACACTTAGAATTTTTTTAAGAAATTTTTAAAAAAAAAATATTTTCATTTCTTTTCTTAATTCAAAGTCTAAGAAAAACAACAAAAATCTAAGAATGGTGAAATTAGAAGATTTTGAAAATAGAATTCCAAAACTTAAAAACAGAGCTGATTTTAAAAATTGGTCACTTAGGTTGAAATATCACTTAAATTCCATTGACACTGGTCTTTGGAAATCCATAGAAAAAGGACCATTTATTCGAATAATCACTGATGGACCTGACAGAGGGTTGGTATACACTAAAGGCTCTCAGGAACCCTATCCTAAAGATGGTCTTCAAGGAGATGATTTAAGAAGAGTAAAAATGATGTCAGAGCATACTCCTTGATGTGTAAAGGACTACCTCTGGAAGTTCTTGCAAGGCTTGATGGATATCAAACTGGATATACCATGTATAAAGCCTTAAAGAGTATATGTGAAGGAGGAAAGGAGATTCAAAATCTCAAGAAACAAAAGTTGAAAAGGCAATTGGAATTGTTTCAACATTTATCTAGAGAAAATATAAGCCAGATGATGAACAGATTTGTTCAACTTACTACTGAGATGTCAACAGCTGGTATTAAGCCTGATCTTGAAGATCTAAATCTTAGACTACTCAATGCTTTACCCTCATCATGGAAACAAACAGTAACCTTACTAAAGCATACTGAGAAGTTCCCTATGGATCTAGATCTACTTATTGCCAAGATTGAGTTAGTAGAGATTGATGAATGCTCAAGGAACAATGATAGAGCAGCATCAATGTCTCAGTATCAGTTTGTTGCTTCTCCAGCAAATACAGTTGAAAATGCTTTCATGGAAAAAAGTGAGAAAGTTAAAGAAGAAGAAGGAGATTTATTTGTCGGAGCAGGATTTTTCACTGACTCATCATTTACTAGTGCCCCTACTTACACAACACAATCTCATTCTCAATCTCCTCCTAAATCTCAGTCTCAAACATCAAATGTTCAATCAGAGACTTCTTCATCTAACTCTACTAAATCTAGCAAAGTTAAAGATGTGAAAAACATCCTATTAGAGGATGAAGAGTCAAAAACTGCATTTACTACATTTATGGCTAGTTTTCAAGCATATCAAGGTAGCCATTTAACTCAATTAGATCTTGTTTTGCAGGATTTATTTGAAATGGATCCTGAAGATGTGGAAGAAATGGACTTAAACTGGCAAATGGTAATGATTGCTTACAGGACACAAAAACACACATATGTCAACAGGAAGTACAAGCCAAGTCCTAACAAGACTGTTGGATTTGACAAGTCAAAATCTAGGTTTTTTAACTGTAACAACTATGGCCATTTCTCAAGAGACTGCAAAGCTCCAAGAAATAATGGAGGAAGTGCTCAATCAAGCAATCAAAGGTTTCAACAAGCTCAGAAGACTTATCAAAAGCCTTATTAAAGTCTTCCTATGCCTGAGCTTAAAGATGAAACAAAATCATCTCATGAAACTAAGAAAGCTCTTGTAGTCAATATTAAAGATGGTTATGATTGGAGTGCATATGCTGAACAATTTACTAACGATTTAACATCAAGTTTATCTCTTATTGCAGAAATTCAGGAAGAAGACTGGTCAGAAATTAATGATCCAAAGATGGAAGGTGAAAATGAAGAAGATGACTATGATTGGAGTGACAAATCAGATCCTACGGAGGATACTAATGAAGTAGCTCTAATGGTACAGTCTGATCAACCAAAGGTTGACACTTCATCTTCAAAATCTGAAACCTCATCCCCAAAATTTCCTGAAATACCATCTGAAGTGAGAGAAAAGATATGCGCAAAATCATGATTTGAACATGTTGAATACTACAGAACATACTCATATAAATTTTGTGAGAAACTCAAACAAGAAGAATCAATGCATAACAAATTAAAAGTTGATCATAAAACAGGTGACCAAAAGATTATCTCTCTTCAAACTTCATGGAACAAAACTCTAAAAGAATTAGAAAATGTTTCTAAACAATTGGAAGAGATGACTAAAAATCTTGAACAGGAGAAGATAGCACATGCTGCTACTCAAATTGATCTTGCTAAAGTTAAGAGATAAAAAATGATTGTAGAAAAACTGGTAAGTGAGAGAAAAGATAAACAGAAAGCAGGATTAGGCTTCACTCATGAACCTATGCCTGAATCTATCACAAATACTCTAGCAGAGAACTTCAATACACATGATCATTCTCCTAAGAACAAAGCTAAACTTAAAGCTTATCAGGTCAAAAACAAGAATTATGAAGAAGAAAAGGAAAATATAAAAGTGTTTTTTGAAAATGATCAAGAAAAGATTAAAAATGGTCATCCAATCAAGATAAAATAATATGAACCTAAACAAACAAAACGAAACACTTCTAATCAAATTAATTTTGTTTTAGAAAAAGTGGAAGATCAAAGCAAAGACAAACAAATGGTAGGAACATCAGAAGATTCAAACACTTGTAATCTAAAACAAGTTCAATCTGAAAATGAATCTTCTTCTACTGATGTTCAATCTGAAAGTAAACCAAGTTCTTCTAAATTAAAGAATCAAAGGAGAAGAAAGAAATCATCAAAAATCAAATCTGAACAAAACAAGAATTCAGAAAAGTTGATCAAAGCAACAAATCTAACAACAAAACTCAAACCGATAAAATTTGTGTCAACAGGTTTGTTAAATATGAATTCTCTTCAAAACAACAAGGTGAATTCTATGAACAAATATCACTCTGATCTGAAATCAAGTTCAGATTCTAAGACTTCCGCTGTAGCAAAAAGATTTGTTCATAAGAAATTCGAGAAGGAAGTTCATGTTAAACAAATGAAAAACAATATGACACAACATCAAAATGTGAAACATGAAAAACAACAGTTTAATTATTTGACACCAAAATATAAAAATGAATCAAACAAAGTGTCAATGTCAAAAGTTAACAAACAGTTATTTAAAACTCCACAAAAGTACTATGAAATATGTGATATGAAAAATCACAATACTACTGAGTGTTATTTCAACAAGCACTGTCACATATGTGACATGAGAAATCATTCTACAGCAGATTGTTATTTTAACAAATATTGTACTTATTGTGATGAGAAGACTCACAATACTGCAAATTGTTTCTTTAGAATGAGATCACCTGAAAGAGAATTTGCAAACTCAAACTTGAGCAAAGGTTATGTTAATCCTCAATTTATGAGAAATCAAACTGATGGATTTCAAAGATTAACTAATCAACCTTATTTAGATTTAAGATCTTTCCAAAAGAACAATTATGTGAGATCTAAAAATGTGCAAGAACAATTCATACCAAGATCGGTAAGAATGACTAATAAAAATGCTAGTCATCAATTCGTGTCAAAATTGATCAATCAAAAGGTATGAATGCTGTCAAAAATAACTCAAACAATTTCCAAAACAAGATTGGTAAATTCATCAAGAATAAACCTGATTTGAATAGTCTTCATTACAAACAATTTACCATTGTTGATAAATTTAGAAAACCCAAGACCATCTCGGCTTGGGTGGATATATCAACTTAATTTTCTTGTTGTGCAGGTACGCCCAAGAAGACCACTCAATACATGGTATGTGGATAGGGGTGTAGCCGGCATATGACAGGCAATCCTGCCTTGTTACAAGACTTTAAGATAAAAGATGGAACACATGTCGCCTTTGGTGGTGATGCTGGTAGAAAAATAACTAGCGAAGGAACAGTATCAAATGGGATAATAAGCTTTGACAAAGTCAACTTTTGCTCACAGTTGAACTTTAATCTTTTAAGTGTATCCCAAATTTGTGATAAATCATATTCTGTTCTTTTTGATGATTCATTCTGTTATGTGTTGAAGCCAGGTTTTCAGATAAGCAAAGAGTGGGTAATTGTTACAGCTGAAAGGGATAGAGATGTATACAAACTAGATATGTCTCAAGTTGATCCTTCAACCAAAACAACTTGCCTAATTGATAAAGCATCAAATGATGAAAGCCATCTTTGGCATAGACGTCTTGGACATTCAAATTTCAAGAATATGAACAAGCTTGTATCAGGAAATCATGTTATTGAACTTCCATCTAAGAAGTTTGCAATGACTGATCACTGCTCAGCATGTTTATAAGACCAAAATCAACACAGAGCGTCTTATAAGACCAAAATCATAAACTCAACTTCCAAACCTCTTTAATTGTTACATATGGACCTTTCTGGACCAACAAATGTCAAGAGTATTGGACGAAAACCATATTGTTTAGTTATCATTGATGACTATACAAGATTTTCATGGATTTTCTTTTTGTATGCTAAATCTGAAACGGCTGAATTACTAAAAGAATTTATCATTAAAGTTGAAAATAAATTAGAAAATAAAGTGAAAATAATAAGAAGTGACAATGGAACGAAATTCAAAAATGCTAACATTGAAATGTTTTGTGCTTAGAAAGGGATAGCTCATCAGTTCAGTGCTCCCAGAACTCCTCAACAAAATGGAGTTGCTGAAAGGAAGAACAAAACATTAATTAAAGCTGCTCGTTCTATATTAGCTGATGCAAAGATTCCTATAACTTTTTGGGATGAAGCTATATCAACTGCGTGTTTTGTTCAGAACAGAACCTTAATTGTGAAAGATAAAATGAAAACTCTTATGAGTTAATGTTTGGCAGGAAACCGAACATAAATTTTCTAAACTCATTTGGTTGTCCTGTTATGATTCTTAATTCAAATGACCAGTTAGGAAAATTTGATGCAAAATCTGATAATGGATTTTTCGTTGGATATTCATCTGTTTCAAAAGCCTATCGAGTGTACAACTCTAGGACAAATATAATTCTTGAAACATTCAACATTAAATTTCTGGAAAATTCTTTTCCATCAGTTTCAAATGGTCCTGCATGGTTATTTGATTTAGATTCATTATCAAACTCTCTTCAATCTAACTTGTTTAATCAAAAAAATTGTCTTGATTCTAAAGGTAAGAAGAACTCTAGAGGAGATCTTGGATCTTTAAGTGAGGACTCAGATTCTGACGACCCAGATGATTCTAGCTCAGTTTACCCATTTTTATCATTTGTCAAGGATTTATCAATATGATTCAATGACAATGATCATGCTAATTCAGCTTCAAATCATTCAGTCTCATTTGATCAGGAAGGATCACAACCTATTCCTAATGATGGTAATAATTTCATGCAACCTGAGTCTGGAACATCATCCATCTCTGGTGATGTAGTTGATACTGGTAACTTTGATTACTTTATTAACTCATCGTCTCAAGTTCCAAACTTAAATCCACATTCTTCTAACTTGTTACATTAGCTCTCCAACTTAAACCAAACAAATCTGGATGTTAATATTCAATGTGATGAGATTCCAACATCTCGTATTCACAAGAATCATCCAATTTCTCAGATTATTGGTCCATTGAATGAGAGAACAACAAGGAGTAAATTAGAACGACATCATCGACCATTTCTACCATTTGATGAGTGAGCTGCACACTCATGGGGTTACCACGTCCATGGAAGACAAGGTCTCGAATTTCGCAGATGAATTGCCAGAAAAGTGGGTTTCGTTTGTGTCAAACCTCAGACAGAATGATATGCCGGCAAAGTTGGATATTAACGATTTCATTCTGAAGATGAGAGAGGAAGTGTTGAGGATGAAGTATAGGTCTCAAAAAGGTTCACATGATCAAAACCCGTCACTTTACAACTCAACTCCTCAACCGAAAACTTCTGGAGCACCACTTCAAACAGCATTCATGTCCAGTTCAGCCGCTCCGTCCCAAGCCATTATTTCAGGATCTGACACGTCAGGGTCATCTTGCACCCAATATATAACACCTAAAGCAAATGCTATGAAATTGAAGACCGAGAATCTTGGTAATGTTTCGATAGAGGTAGCAAAGGAGCATATGGATCTCCTAGCAGCTGTCGTTCACTCCTATGACAGTCTAGTTGCGGGGAAGATTGGAAATTGCCATCTCGCCGATGAAGACTACGAGCAGGTAGATTAAACTGAACTCGATAGAATGGATATCATGTGGGCGTTGGCTAGTGCTATCCGAAGGGCAAAGAAGTTTGTGAAGAAAACGGTACAGAATTTGATAGCCACCAAGGACACTACCTTTGGTTTTGATAAAACCAAAGTTACCTGTTTTAACTGTGTAGAGAAGGGGTATTTCAAGCGTGTATGTGTGAAGCCCAAGAAAACAGGTAATGGTAATCCATTCTCCACCATAAATCATCAAGATAAACCTTTTAATGGGGCTACATCATCAAGCAAGGATCCTAAGGCCTTGACTGCACAAGATGACAAAGGGAAAGATTGGACCTTTCGCTTTGTACCTCTAGGAGAATCCAACATTGCTTGTGTTGAAGTTTTGGATGACGACTCAGCAAGCGAAGGTGAAATTTCAGTGGAACTAGTAATGTCTAATAATGAAGAAACTGCAAATGTGGTCAATCACCTGAATGAAGAAGTTCACAGTACAACATGTTTATAATCACCAGCAACCGAACAGTCAAACTCTGTTATGATGGCTGATTCAACCGAATCTTCTCAGGTATGTACTAAAGGCCAACTTTTTGATAGTCATGCTTGTAATGAATGTAATAAATTTAGAGAAAGCATAGACTCAAAATTTGCTAGGATATTAGATCACAATGATAGCTTAGTAATTGACATACAATTGTGCATAGAAGCAAACCGAATTTAAAACAAAATGTGCACAGTTATAAAGAGAAAATAGAACTGTTAAATAAACAACTAAGGGAAACCAAAGTTGTTGCCTTTAACCAAGCAAATGACATAAAGTTCTACTTAAACGCCCTAGAAGAAAGTAAGAAACAAAAAGAAGTTTTGGAAGTCGAAGTAAATTCTTTGAAACAAAAACTGCACAGTTGGACTAGTTCTTCTCACATAGTTCAACACTTAGTGAAAGAACGCAACAACGCGGAGGGTTTGGGTTACAAAGTGGTTCCACCACCACATGAGACCTTGTTGAATGCTAAATGTAAACCAATTAATGTCAACCCAATCAAGGATCATGTGGTGTCCACTCCTCTAGTAAGTGATCCGGATTCCACAAGTAAACCTATTGAATCTGTCACTAAACAAAAGGAGACCACTTTAAAGTCAAAAGGTAAAATGCCTATTGTTAATTTGGATGAACAATTTGAAAAGGTTAAAGTAAAGTTAGGTTCAATCACGTCTAATTCTGAACCTAAAAGGAGCTATAGGCACGAAATGGTTGTTTCGAAATAAGACTGATGATCGTGGTATAGTAATAAGGAACAAAGCAAGACTTGTTGCACAAGGATACACACAGGAAGATGGGATAGATTATGATGAGGTGTTTGCACCAGTTGCAAGACTTGAATCCATTCGAGTTTTCCTGGCTTATGCTTCATTCATGAAATTTAAGGTGTATCAAACGGATGTAAAGGGTGCATTTTTATATGGTCCTATCACTGACGATGTGTTTGTGAAGCAACCTCCGGACTTTGAGGATGCAGAATTTCCACATCGAGTGTATAAGCTGAGTAAAGCTTTGTATGGACTTCATCAAGCCCCTAGAATTTGGTATGAGACATTATCACAACACTTAATCCAACATGGATACACAAGAGGAAAAATTGATCCAACTTTATTCATAAAGAAGGATAATGTTGATCTTTTATGTGTACAAGTGTATGTTGATGATATCATATTTGGTTCTACAAGTCCAAAGTTGTGCAATGAATTTGAAGAAATCATGAAATCTCGATTCCAAATGAGTTCTATGGGACAGATTAATTTCTTTCTTGGAGTTCAAGTCAAGCAAACTGAAGATGGAATTTTCATCAATCAAGAGAAGTTTGTTGAAAAACTCTTGAAGAAATTTAAATTGCAAGACTGTTAGTACATACGAACTCCAGCAGATGTTAACACCAAGATTGAACCTGATCCAAAAGGAAAATCTATTGACCAAACATTATACAGATCAATGATTAGTTCTTTGATGTATCTTACTGCATCTAGACCAGACATTATGTATGTTGTTTGTATTTGTGCCAGGTATCAATCAGACCCAAAAGAATCACATTTAATTGCTGTCAAAGGAATATTCAGGTATCTCAAAGGTAAACCAGCCTTAGGGCTTTGGTATCCTTACGAGGGTAACTTTAAATTACATGGATATACAGATACTGATTATGGTGGTTGTTGTCAAGATAGAAAATCTACTTCGGGTGGATGTCAATTTCTCGGTCCCATATTAGTCTCATGGCAATGTAAGAAACAAACAAATGTCTTTGTTTCAACTGCAGAAGCTGAGTACATTATTGCATCAGAAGGATGTTCTCAAATCCTCTGGTTGCAAAATCAACTACTGGATTATGGGTTCAATTTTCTTAAAACACCTATTTACATTGATAACACTGCAGCTATGTTTATTATAGCTAATCCTGTTCAACATTCAAAAACAAAACATATCAAAATTCGATATCATTTTCGCATAGATAACTCTAAAAAAGGGTTGATCATTTTGATTCAAATTGCAACAGAATAAAAGTTGGCAGATCTATTTACTAAAGCCTTCCTTCCAGGGCGTTTTGAGTACTTAGTAGAATTAATTGGTCTTATTAATCATATGTGAACTCCTAAAATCAAAAGACTATCATAAGTGATACTCTCAATGTTAATTGCCCGTCTTTCTTTTGTGTGTGTGTGTTTTCTTTTTCTTAGAAAAACCAAATACAAAAGCATATATAACACAATCCAAAAAAATAGAGTCTTTTTCTATTGTTAGTTCTTTGTTTTTGAAAAGAATTTGTTTTTGCAATATGTGAGAAATGATAGTACATTAGTGAGATCAGTTGCATATTTCACTCATTAATAAAGTCTGACATGATCAGATATGATGTGTAGACACTATCATGCTATTATACTGAAACAATAAATTCTTGTGATTACACTAAATATGTATTCATCTGAGTACTTTTGAGATGTTTTGGCTTATCAGATTGACTGTTTGTTGAGTAACAACACTCACACCTAATGGTGATGTAATTAATCATGAGATCTGTTACAAGCATCATTTCACTTCTTTGTTATGAGTCATCATAGACCTGAAGTGTTGAAATATCCTTTATTGTAAGTCATTACAGACCTGGATATTCTCTTTGATGCAAAAGATGCCAATGTGCACAATCTATTCAAATGGATAGTTAGAGCTGATCAAATAATTATCCATGATCATTCTCTATTCATTTAAGTAACATGAGCTCTGATTACACATATGTTTCAGGTAATAAGTTGAGTATGTGTTCTTGCTTGCATGTCTTGATGATAGTTGAGCTCTCTAAATATAACCTAATCAATCCAAGAATTGAAAAAGTAAGTGAGCTGATATTATGTCAAAAACACTCATTGTCTGTCCCTAGATCTTGTGTCTCCTTTGCTGTGATATCACTGACCTGGAACACACTTGATCAGGATTTATTCACTGCCTATGACTATCCAATTTTTTTTTATTTTTAATGTGCTGATCTTCATTGATATGATCTCACTGCAGACATTAATTCTTGTTGATATTAGATTTTGATTCTGCTTTATTTTGATTTTATGCATGTTTTCTGTGTGTGAAGGCAATGTCACATTGAGTTGTGTGATCTTATTATGCTACCTTAGGAAACTTATAAGTTGTTTCAACTTAAAAGTTTAGGGGAGTAATAAATGAAAGGATTTTTTTTCTCAGAAAATCAAAATCAAAGAAAGTTGAATTGATAGGATGATATTATATGTTCAAAGTTTATGTGAGTGTGATCATGAAACTTTTGAAAATGATAATATGAACCTATATAAAATTGCAAGTGGAAATGCTTCTTTCAAAGTTGAGAAATAGAGATTTGATTATGTTTTGAGACTAAAATGAAGGGAAAGAAAAGAAAGAAAAATTTCAAAAGTTAAACATAAAAATAAAATTTGA
>BJCM01095263.1:0-10569 GCA_018326385.1 Flaveria bidentis
TTCTTACTTTCATTCGTTCATTCATTACTTCCAGTGACATGTACATTACCCCGAACATTGTGCACGAAGTGGGTAACTGGGCCTAAGTTCTTTCGTAGACCTCGAACATTGTGCACGAAGCTGACTCTAGTACCTAGGGCAAGTACATTCACCATTAATCTTTTCTTTTTCATTGCGGATCAATGCCATATGCTATACCCCGAAAATTGTGCACGAAGCGGGTAACTGGGCCTGAGGTCTTTCATAGACCTCGAACATTGTGCACGAAGCTGACTCCAGTACCTAGGGCAAGCGGCAAGGATCCCATTCATATGGTCAATCACAAAGATTGGACCCCAATGTGCATCCTTCGGGGTAGCTAACAAGCACACCGTTGAGCTAACACCTTCAATGGGTGTGCACCTCCATACATTTGCTTGCAAGCCTTCTTACATTCATTCGTTCATTAATGCATGCATTCATTCGTCATGTTCCACTTTCATTATCCTTCACTTTACGTTACATAATACTTTTGGTACATTCATTAACATAACACGTAAAGCCACGGAAAGATAAACATACGTCATAATAAGGAACATAACATCCAGTCATCATCATCATACCATCATCATATATACCATCATCATACATTCATAACATACATCATGTATAATCATACAACATCATACATCATCATTATTATGCATAAGCATCAATCACACATCATACATGCCCATCATACCATCTATGACCTCAAAAGTCAACCTACAGGAATCCCCGAGAACATCTCAAGTCAAAGCCTACATTTGTCTTATCCTCAGAAAGTCAGAAAAAGTCTAAGTGTTCATCCGTATTTCCTATAGTTCATCCGCATTTGCTATAGTTCATCTGCATTTGCTGTAGTTCATCCGCATTGGTCTTACTTCATCCGCATTTGTTCATCTGCATTGGCCTTACTCATCCGCATTTCCCTTACTTAGTCAATATTCATCCGCATTTCTTAGACTTAATCAATGTTCATCCACATTGATATTCATCCGCATTGACTTACCCCATCCGCATTGACTTACTTCATCCGCATTTCCATACTTAGTCAATGCTCATCCGCATTGAACTCATCCTCATTAACTGTTCATCCGCATTAACTTACTTAGCAGTTAATACTCATCCGCATTAACTGTTCATCCGCATTTCTTCCCATTACACATTCGCATTAACTTTTCAACACTTATGCAGATTCTAAAACTTAACATATGAGCCTTAAACTTCAGATTTTAAATCTCAAATCACCATTCATCATGCTGTAAGCTTAAATCATACATCCTAAGTCTTAGAAACATCATCATACCTCATCAAGCATGAACATAATCATACATCACATCATACATTCAACATATACCAAATGAAACGTATGTGTCCGAAACCCAGTTTAATGAAAACTTACATTCATCCATTTCCAGCCCCAAAATCAGTTAAAAACTAGTAAAAGAGGGGTCCTAGAACTCACCTTTACAGCTCTTGAGTATGGCTTCTTCCAAACTCGTTTGCAAATTGAATTCAACCGCCTAGAAATCCACTGAAAACATACCCGGAGACATATAAACACACATAAGCATAAACCCAAGGACATAACCGGTTAAGAACACCATAAAAACATGAATTCTTACCTTGAATTCAAATTCTTTCTAGTTCTTCCTTCAAAACCGAGAATTTGCTGCTCCCAGCTACTCTCTCTCTCTCTCTTTAAAACCCAAAGATCAGTGATGTATGTGACATATGGGCGGCCATACCACCTTTTACACCCACTTTTCAAACATTTTGTCCTTTTGGACACTTTTTACCCCAAGACTTGGGTTTTATTCCTTTTCTTTCTTTTTCTTCACTTTATTCTTCTTTCTTGTCTAAAAATAGCCGGGTGTTACAAAATCACATAGCATGCGCACATAATACCGCTTAACATTAAGAAAAGACATACCTGATGGCACGT
This sequence comes from Flaveria bidentis, assembly GCA_018326385.1. Classification (NCBI taxonomy): domain Eukaryota; kingdom Viridiplantae; phylum Streptophyta; class Magnoliopsida; order Asterales; family Asteraceae; genus Flaveria; species Flaveria bidentis. The sequence goes on from BJCM01095263.1 coordinate 1,967, forward strand.
AGCTACTTGGGCTGACATCCCTCCAATTGTCTCATTTTTCAGTTTAAGTTTAGATTTTTAAAAAAAATTATTTAACCCCATTTCTCTTAAACTTTGGCTATGATACCAACTTGTAAGGCTCGTTCCCGGAGACCTCACAGTTGGTCATCCAAAGCATTAAATACATTAAAAACATTATAAATTTAATAAACTTCAGCAGTGGAATTATTTTAACAAAAACCTTTCATTTCATTAAGAAACTGTTGTTGAGCAATACACTATTGTTTAATCGATTACAAAAGAACTATTTAATTGCATTACAAAACAAACGCAATAATAAGTATGAATGGGTGTCAATCTTTCCCAGCCGAGTAGCTTCACCCTCGTGCCATCCTCAGCAATATTTACCTGCGAACTGAAAATGTATAAATGTCAGCATTCCTGAGTGAGTTCTAGTTTTAAAAGTAATAAAATACTTTCTATAGGTATATATGTGAAAATACTCTTTCTATGAAAACTTTATCTCTTTATACATGAGCACGCATTAGCTATACAATTAGGTAATGCCTTATCTCTTCACTGTATGCCTTGTTTACTTTGTACTCTTTTTATTTATCTTTCACTGTCTATGGTGACCAATGAGCAATACCCTAAACTATGTGCGCGGCTGAAATGGTCCTGGGACTTCTTTTTCCCACAAGGGGCTCTACATACTGTATACAAGGCTGACCCAGAAACCTCGGGTATGCTGCAAAGGTCCGCCAGTCTCAATTAACTGGCCTCGTGTGCATCTGAAGGTAACTAACTCGCATCATGGTTGAGCTGACGACCTCATGGCCGTGTCCCTCCTGTACGCTTGCAAGACTTTTTAACATTTTAATTAAGTTCCACTTCTCTTCCTTTATTGCTCTTTCACTTTATTATTAGAAATACTTTACGTTACACATCACGTAAAGTCACATACTAATAATAATAATAATATTATTATTATTATTAATATTATTATTATTAATAATATTATTATTATTATTAATAATAAGGAACAATCATAACATAATCATAATCATGCATGAAAATCATCATTAATAAACCCTAACCAAACCTTGGTCAAAACCCTGAGAGCACAAACTCCCAAGAATTCTATAATAAATTCTAAGTGTTAGGCGCTTAGACACTATTTGGGCGCATGGGCCCTGTTTGGGCGCTTCATCACTATGTAGGCGCATCAGGCCAACACTTAGCTGCTTTAGCACTTAGGCGCATGAACAATTGAGGCACATGGACACTATTCGGGCTTATGACCCATTCGGATGCATGGACACTTAGACGCATGGGCTATCCGGGCGTATGGGAACTTAGGCGCATGGGGTTATTCAGATGCATGGGCACTATTGGGGCGCATGGCCCTACACTTAGGCGTCTGACTAATTTACTAGGCACATGAGGGCACTGTTCAGGCACATGAGATATACTTAATCATTTCTAAGGCAATTCCAGACACATGGGCCTTATTTAGGCGCATGAGCCTTCTATTCAACATGTTCTTAGGATAATTTTGAATCCAAACATCAAGCCTATCAGTTCTAAGCTTACCAAGGCTATTCTAAGCATGAACACCTTATAAGCATCTAAGAATCATCACCAAACATGCATAATACATACGGGTATACATACATAAACATTTGAAAATCGTTTTGATACATTTTCAGGCCCAAGAAGAGTTTAAAACAAGTAAAACCGGGGTCTAGAAACTCACCTGGTGCAACTTGGGTGTTTCTTCCTTCTAACCCGTTTGCAAATGAGTTCGTACACCTAAAAACACACCAAAACACACACACACGAACACACACACAAACACATAAGCACATAACCGAGACAAAAACCCAACATGAACACTTAAAAACCTTGAATTCTTGCCTTGAATTCAATCTTCTTCTTCTTCTTCTTCTTCCGAGAGTGTTTCTGCTCTCTCTCTCTCTCTCTCTCTCTCTCTAAACCGATGAAAAAGCAATGGGAAGTGAGGGTGGGCAGCCATGCCCACCTTTACACCAACTTTTTGTACTTTTGTCCTTTTTACACTTTTAACCCCTCAACTTGGGTTTATTGACATTTCCTTTCTTTATTCTTCAATTCTTATCTTTCTTTTCTTTATAAAGAATAACCGGGCGTTACAAGTCCACCCCCCTTAATAGGTTTCGTTCCCGAAACTTGTTATTCCTCAAACAGACGAGGGTAATGCTACCTCATCTCCTTCTCAGTCTCCTATGTAGATTCGGATCCCTTCCTATGCTTCCACAGTACACGCACAAGAGGAACCACTTTATTTCTCAGCCTCTTCTCTTTTCGATCGATGATTGCCACTAGTTGCTCCACATAATTGAGCCTCTCGTCTACTTTGATATCCTCCAGTGGAACAATCATGTCTTCATCAGCTAAGCATTTTCTGAGATGAGATACATGGAATGTCGGGTGAATTCCACTTAACTCATCCGGTAACTCCAATCTATAGGCCAAGCAATGATTCGGAAAGGGCCTATATACCTTGGGCTCAACTTGACCCGCTTCCTGAATTAGATAATACCCTTCCAAGGTGAGACCTTCAACATAACCCGGTCACCCACCTGGAACTCAATCGGTCTGTGTCGTTTATCAGCATATGACTTCTTTCTATCTTTGGCTGCATTCATGAAGGCTTTAATCTTCTCAAGCATTTCAGTCATAGCCTCAATCACCTCTACGCTCCCCAATTTCTTCTAACCAATATCACCCCAACAAACGGGTGTTCTGCATCTCCTACTGTATAGCATCTCATACGGTGGCATGCCAATGCTGGCATGAAAGCTGTTGTTGTATGAGAATTCAGCTAACGGTAAGTGGTCATCCCAACTTCCCCCAAAATCAATCACACATGCCTGGAGCATGTTTTCCAATGTCTGAATGGTCCTTTCTGATTGACCATCAGTTTGGGGATGATATGTCGTGCTAATATGTAACCTCGTCCCCAGGGCGTCATGGAATTTCTTCCAAAATTTAGATGTAAATCGGGTGTCCCGATCAGATACAATAGACACCGGCACACCATGACGAGTTACCATTTCCTTGATGAATAAATCCACACTCGAGTTTTAACACCAAGTGTGTTTTCACCCAATTCCCCAACCTGACCTCTCATCCTTTCAGAGTTAAGATGATCTTCTTTCAGTGCCCCATCTTGAAAATCTTTGACTTGCTTTCACCCGAATTGGCTCGGGCCTCTCCTTTCGGCTAAGAGCATCAGCCACCACGTTGGCCTTGCCCGGATGATAGTGGATCTCGCAATCATAATCCTTTATCACCACCAACCACCTCCTCTGCCTCATGTTCAGATCTTTTTGCTCGAAGAAGTACTTCAAGCTCTTGTGGTCAGTGAAAATGGTGCACTTCGTCCCGTAGAGATAGTGCCTCCAAATCTTCAATGCAAATACCACGGCTGCTAGCTCCAAGTCATGAGTGGGATAATTGACCTCATGATCTTTCAACTGTTGGGATGCATAGGCTATAACCTTCCCTCTCTGCATTAACACGCACCCCAACCCCGAGTAGGAAGCATCTGAATAGATCACCAAATCCTCGCTTTCTTCTGGTAATGACAGGACATGAGCTTGAGTCAACCTTGTCTTTAACTCCTCGAATGCTTTCTCTTGAGCTTGACCCCATACAAACTTCACGTCTTTCTGGGTCAACTTGGTTAGTGGAAAAGCGATCTTGGAAAAGTCTTGAATGAACCTTCGATAATATCCTACCAACCCCAAGAAACTACGAATCTCGAATGGCGTCTTCGGTGACTTCCATTGCATCACTGCCTCCACCTTTGTGGGGTCTACCATGATTCCATCAGGATTCACCACATGACCCAAGAATTGAACTTCGCGCAACCAGAACGCACACTTGGAGAATTTGGCATACAACTTCTCCCTTCTTAATGTCTCCAACACCTCCCGAATGTGACCGGCATGTTCTTCTTCGCTCTTCGAGTAGATCAGAATATCATCAATGAACACAATCACTGATATATCCAACATCGGCCGACACACTCGATTCATCAAATCATAAAGGCAGCTGGCACGTTAGTTAGACCAAAAGACATAACGAGGAACACGTAGTGTCCATAACGCGTACGAAAAGCTGTCTTAGGAATGTCTTGTTCTTTCACCTTCAATTGATGGTAGCCATATCGTAGATCTATTCTCGAGAACCAACTGGCACCTTGGAGCTGGTCGAACAAGACGTCAATCCTTGGCAACGGGTACTGATTCTTCACCGTCAACTTGTTCAGCTCTCGATAGTCAATGCACATTCGCATACTTCCGTCCTTTTTCTTTATAAACAACACCGGAGCACCCCACGGAGAGATACTCGGTCGAATGAATCCCTTATCCATCAACTTCTACAATTGGCTCATGAATTCCTTCATCTCAGTTGGAGCTAATCGATATGGTGCTTTGGCAACGGGTTGAGCATCGGGTATTAAATCAATTTGGAACTCAATCTCGTGATCCGGTGGCACGCCGGGTAAGTCTTCCAGGAATACGTCCTGAAAATCGCACACCACCGGCACCTCAGATAATTGCGGTACCGACGCATCCACTTCTTTTACGTATGCCAAGTAGGCACTACATCCACGTTTCATGCACTTCCCCGCCACCACCATCGAAATCACCTTCGGGAGCGTAGTAACACGATTTCCATAAATCGTAACCAAACTCCCATCGGGTGCAACTAATCGAATTATCTTCTTGCGACATACGATGTTTTCTTCATAGGTTTCTAACCAGTCCATCCCTAGTACTACATCAAATCCACCTAGGGGCATCACGTGTAACCTAGCAGCAAACCTACGACCTTCTACTTCTATGGCACAGTCCTCTATCACATCAGTAATTCTCGTGGACTTGCCAATAGTGGTTTCTACATCGAATGGTTCACTGACATTTCTTCTACTAATAGGCAACCTAGCACAGAAAGTAGTGGAAATAAAACTCCTACTAAAACCGGAATCAAACAATACAGAGGCACAAGTTTGGTTTACTAGAAACATACCTGACACAACATCGGGATCAGCTCTGGCTTCCTCCCAGGTCAAGGTGTAAGCTCTAGCACTTGCCCTCTGCCCTCCTTCCTCCGACTTCTTCTTCGCTCTAGAGCTCTCCGCCCTTGGCTTTTTACAGTCTTTGGTCGTGTGGCCCTCTCTGCCACAGTTATAGCACTTCAGCACCCTACAGTCTCTAGCGATGTGGCCAGGCTTGCCACATCTGAAGCATACATTCATTCCCATCCTGCACTCACCGACATGCTCCCTTCCACATCTGCCACACTTTTTCACCTCCGATCTTGACGACACCCCACGGTCGTCCACCTTCCTCTTCTTGTTGTTTGGAGTGAAACTACCGCGTCCAAACCTCTTCCCATTCTAGTTCTTACCGTCCCCTCTCATCTTCTTCACCTCCACCATAGTCTCCTCTCGTTCATCATACAATCTACCCGCCAAATCCACCACCGATCGAAAGGTACCTGGCTGAGCAGCAATCAGGTGTCTGCGAATGTCAGCTGGCAGTCCCTGGATGTACCTCTTGATCTTCCTTGACATCGGCGTCACCTGATCCGGCCCCAGCCTCGCCATCTCGTTGAATTTGGTGGTGTACTGCTGGTGGGTCATAGTTCCCGCTTCCAGTTGTAAGAACTCCCTCTCGATTTTATCGAGTTCCCTGTGAGGATAGATCTCATTGATCACCAACTACTTAAACTCCTTCCATCATATTTTCCTGATGGCTCTGGACCCTCAGCTTGGACAATATTGTCCCACCAACACAGCGCTGAATCAACGAAAGAGTGAGTCGCGAACTTCACTTTTTGATCTTCGCGGCACTCACTAATCTCCAAAACTGCCTCCATTTCCCTCACCCAGCGGTGAGCGGCAGCAGCATTGCCATTACCATCAAAAGTCAGGGGCTTACACCTTTGGAACACCCCATAACTGCACCCTCCGGTCACTACCCCCACTACATCATCCTCCTCCTCATCGGACAACACAGTCTTAGGCTCTAGTTGTTCCTCCTCCCTTCTGCTTCCCTTGCTCGTTGATCCCTTTCTATTCTCCTTCTCCTTCCTTTCCTCGCTTCTCACAGCCCTAATGACTTCAGTCACCACAGACGGTAGGACTGTCTGCACGACCTGGTGTACTTCATCAGCAATCGCCTCCCTAGCTGAGGCATTCAAGCTAGCATTCTCATTCTCTTCGCTTCGACCATGAACCTCAGGGTTCTCATGGGTCGTCTCAGGAGCCTTAGCACTATTCCTGGTCACACGTGGACAGCCTTTGCCTCTAGGAGTCTTAAAAGATTTTCGTCCAGCCTTCCTCTAACATGCTATAAGATTCAAACACTAACATGGTCATTCAAGGTAATAACTCAATTTATGTCAAGTATAGTAAGTCCCTAATTACAGTGGCCAGTTGTGATTAGCCAGTTACTTTACTCTTCATACCCCAAGCATTTCCTATCCTGACTTAATCAGTATCTAAATCTACTAATAGCATATAAATCTGTAAGGCCCCATTCCCGGGACGCTGACAGCTAGTAAATCATCGCACATAAAACATACACTTTACATTTAATCATTCATAAAACATTGCAGCGGAAACATAAAAATAACTTTTCAAATCATTACAAATGCTTTTGTAAGTTAATACAGGCGTTCATTTCAAAACATCATTCGTTCGTATTACAATGCAAAAACATTAACAAAAGAATGCCATTCAAAATGCCAAGTAGCTGCTCCATGCCATCCTCAGCAATGCTCACCTGCCAACTGGAAAATGCATCATAGTCAGCGTTGTTGAGTGAGTTCTAGTTTTTATAAATAAAACATGCTTTCTCTTGTTGAAACCATTCTTTACTTTCATGTGATCATACATCATACGTATACACAGATAATATCATTATTATCTTCATCGTTCATTCATTCATTACTTTCATTCTTTCATACGTTCTTACTTTCATTCGTTCATTCATTACTTCCAGTGACATGTACATTACCCCGAACATTGTGCACGAAGTGGGTAACTGGGCCTGAGGTCTTTCATAGACCTCGAACATTGTGCACGAAGTTGATTCCAGTACCTAGGGCAAGTACATTCACCATTTATCTTTTCTCTTTCATTCCGGATCAATGCCATATGCTATACCCCGAACATTGTGCACGAAGTGGGTAACTGGGCCTGAGGTCTTTCATAGACCTCGAACATTGTGCACGAAGCTGACTCTAGTACCTAGGGCAAGTGGCAATGATCCTATTCATATGATCAATCACAAAGATTGGAGCCCAATGTGCATCCTTCGGTGTAGCTAACCCGCACACCATTGAGCTAACACCTTCAATGGGTGTGCACCTCCATACATTTGCTTGCAAGCCTTCATTAACATAACACGTAAAGCCACGGAAAGATAAACATACGTCATAATAAGGAACATAACATTCAGTCATCATCATCATACAGGGCATCATCATACATTCATAACATACATCGTGTATAATCATACATCATCATACATCATCATTATTATGCATAAGCATCAATCACACATCATACATGCCCATTATACCATCTATGACCTCAAAAGTCAACCTATAGGAGTCCCCGGGAACATCTCAAGTCAAAGCCTACATTCGTCTTTTCCTCAGAAAGTCAGAAAAAGTCTAAGTGTTCATCTGCATTTCCTATAGTTCATCCGCATTTGCTATAGTTCATCCGCATTGGTCTTACTTCATCCCCATTTGTTCATCCGCATTGGCCTTACTCATCCGTATTTCCCTTACTTAGTCAATATTCATCCGCATTTCTCAGACTTAATCAATGTTCATCCGCATTGACTTTCATCCGCATTGACTTACCCCATCTGCATTGACCTACTTCATCCGCATTTCCATACTTAGTCAATGCTCATCCGCATTGACCTCATCCGCTTTAACTGTTCATCCGCATTAACTTACTTAGCAGTTAATACTCATCTGCATTAACTGTTCATCTGCATTTCTTCCCATTACTCATCCGCATTAACTTTTCAACACTTACGCAGATTCTAAAACTTAACATTTGAGCCTTAAACATCAGATTTTAAATCTCAAATCACCATAAATCATATTCTAAGCTTAAATCATACATCCAAAGTCTTAGAAACATCATCATACCTCATCAAACATGAACATAATCATACATCACATCATACATTCAACATATACCAAATGAAACGTACGAGTCCGAAACCCAGTTTAATGAAAACATACATTCATGCATTTCCAGCCCTAAAATCAGTTAAAAACCAGTAAAAGAGGGGTCCTAGAACTCCCCTTTGCATCTCTTGAGTATGGCTTCTTCCAAACTCATTTGAAAATTGAATTCAACCGCCTAGAAACCCACTAAAAACATACCCGAACACATATAAACACACATAAGCATAAACCCGAGGACATAACCGGTTAAGAACACCATAAAAACATGAATTTTTACCTTAAATTAGAATTCTTTCTAGTTCTTCCTTCAAAACCGAGAATTTGCTGCTCCCAGTTACTCTCTCTCTCTCTAAAAC
>BJCM01095272.1:0-21301 GCA_018326385.1 Flaveria bidentis
AGTGCGCTCCATAAATCTTCGAGCTCTAAGAGTCAACATTGCCATTTGCCACTGAATGTCAGTTTCTTCTAGATCATCAGGATCCACCTGATACATATCCTCTATTGTCATTCCTTTCCCCTTCAACACTCCAGCTACAAGTGCTTCATAGCTTTGAACAAACATTCCAAAAAGAGCCATTGTTTCTAATGGAACTGAAGGTTCAACATTTACCTTAGAATTAGCCTGATCTCTTCCAACAATGTTTCCTCCTAAAAAATTACTTGTATTAACTCCTCCTTGAGTTGAAGTCTGTATTTGAGAGCTTGCAGCGGATGATAGTAAAGAAACATTTTGTGTGAAACTAGATCTAGGCATCATAGTCTAGTTAAATTCCCGTCTCCTCATGTCCAACTCAAAAGATTTAAGTGTATTGATAATCTCCATCAGCTTGTAATCTGCGAACCCTCTTTCTTGATTTAGCGTTCTCACCTGAAGGCTCCACTGAGGTGGGAGAGAGTCTAGTAGCCTGTTAACTTGTTTACTGTTGGAAAGTTTTTCATCGTATTTCTTTAAGGTGCTTAAAACTGTCAAGAAGCGATTTGTGAGATCTGTAAGACTCCCGTTCTTGTATCCAACAAAGGAATTGAATTCCTTCTCTGCTTGAATCCTCTTATCCTTTACCAGTTCATCGTTACCATCATAGAACTCACATAGGGCATCGTAAAGAGACTTAGCATTTTTATGCTCCGCAAATAGATTGTAGATGTCTGGTGCCAGACATAGAGTTAATATGACAAAAGCTTTCTGGTCACGATCGATCAACTTTAGATCCTTTTCAGTAAAAGTAGACGGGTCCTTATTTTGAGAGACAACATCACTAATAGTGGCAGTTGGTATGTGAGGACCAGAAATAATTGAATCCCATTGGTTGTGGTCAGTGTAAAAGAAGAAAGCTTTGAGACATCTCTTCCAATCCTTGAAATTATCCCCGTTAATACGTCTCGATGGCCTATTGGGTGCAACACTTTCAAGATCGGCAAGAGTGAGTGAGGTTAACTTTGACATGGTAGTTTCGCTGGGATTGATGTAATTTCGGCAAGAGAAGAAGCAATTTCACTGAAAATGAAGTAGTTTCGCTGAAGATGGGTAACTTCGCAAACAGTTACACTAAGAAAGCTAATTTCGCTGAGTTGTTGTAATTTCGCTGACAATTTCGGCAACATTTTCGCTTGCCGAATGTCACAAATAGCTTAGTTTTGCCGATAAGTTCGCACGAAACAAGCTTGAACTTTCGTTCAAAATTACTTTCTGCAGCAATTTCGCTTGTTTAGCCCTCACAAGCACCGATGAACTTTCGTTCAAAGAGACTAGTTTCGCAGAACTACAAGAAACTATTTCAATAAAGATAACACTAGTAGTTTCGCAAAAAGAACTTAGCAGTTTCGCTGAAAGAACACTAATTTCGCTGGATGAACCTTGAACCCTTTTTCAACACGAAATCAATTTGAAATCATCAAAAACTCAATGAATTTGAGATCTGATGGTTAACAGAGCTTCTCCAACCAATAACCAACAAAACTCAATCAATTTCCATGTCAAATACACACTATTTTGAACTGAAAATTGATGGAAACTTGATATTGAACTAAAACAACCAAAAACTCAACAAATCATGATCACTAAGGCTATGATGCCATATTGTTGGTCCATGTGATCGTGTTACAGTGCAAATGAATAGATGAATCGTTCAATATCAAACACACAAACTAAACAAGATGAACAATGAAGATTGAAAACAATAACAACTCATTCAATATAAGGCAATGAAGATCATAACATTCAATAACATCAAAGCACAATGATATTTCTGTAAAATTACTGCTTAGAAAAGGTAACTTGCAACAAGGATCAACGATTAGGGTTTTGCAAGCTTACCCTCAATGATAATGATCAAAAACTATATATAGCAGTCTTAGTTTCACAGACAGTTTCGCTGTCAGGGAAACTGTTCTGCCGAAACTATAGTTTCACCAGTCAGAGACAGTAGTTTCGCCAAGCGAACTAATCAGTTGTCTATCTCATAGTTTCGTTGGACTGCAAAACAACATAAAGCTAATTACATACAAAAGGAAACTAACAAAAGACCTATTACAAACAAAAGTAAACATTCTAATCTAAAGGTGCATCCAACCTATACATTATCTTCAATACTCCCCCTTGGTTGGAACTCACCACCTTTACTCGTCTTGATGTATCTTGTCAGCTCCAGTTTCCTACATTGCCTTTGATTTGTCTTCAACACCTCCTTCAACAACTTCCTTATGGACTTCAGCAAATGATCGTCCATGGTCTCTTCCTGCTTCACGAGCCCCTTCAGGATGAGCACTAGGCTACCCAAACTGCCTTGTCAGATCTCGTATATCCATGTTCAGATCATCATGAGCCCTTACTCGCTCTGCAAGCCTTTTCACTTCTGCTCTCACTCCTCTAATCCTATTTGCCATAATCATAAACAGACTGGCCTCTTTCCTTGTCTCTTCTCCCACCCCAGCCTTGATATGATTCTCACATAAAACCAGCAAATCTTCATCATAAAACTGAAGAGCTCTATAGGATCAAATTCTTTGAATTCTTTACCATTCTGAACTCTTATCACAACCTCCCCCGTGTTATTATAATAGAACCACTTCTCAAAACTATGTAACTGTTGGGGAAGGGGATCTGCTAACCTCATTCTAGTCACAGTCTTTTGTGGTTTTAACCTTAGAACAATTCTTCGTTTTTGAGTTTCCCAATCTTTGTCTTTCTTTGATTGTTTCCTCTCTGCCTTCATGTATCCAAAAGACTCAAAGCTGTCATTTAGGCCATTCTTAATCTTTTTCTCCAAAAGTGAGGCTCGTTTATTAAGATTGGCATTTAGTAATGGTAAAGCCACCAACCTCCTTAGATCTGATTTAGGCAAGGTCTTGAATGCCTTCCTCTTATGCATGTAACTAATTCCACCCCCTCTCCTCTTTATCAAGAACATTTTGAGGCCGGGGTTATAACACCAACTAATTATATTCTTATCAGCCTCCTTCTTACTCAACCCTTCCAAGTGTTGGAAAAGAGGAGTTAATTCTTCTAGCTCTTTCTCTTTAACAAACCATTCATCTTTATCCATCTCAATGACATCTCTATCTAGCTTTCCCTTTTTAGCCACATTTATCAATGGTCTCTCATCAACTTTATAGAATTCTAGCTCAGAATCATAATCTACTAGTTGTTCATCGTCCTCTTCTTCATCAACTAGCACTTTTCCTTTCTCAGCATCTCTTTCAACCGACTTCTCCCTTACAACCTCCTCTCCAACCAAATCTTTTTCTATGTCAAATCCCATGTTCACAGACCTATCTTCCATAATTATCTCCTCCTCATTCTCCCTACCTTCATCTTCATTCCTTACCCTAGAGCCTTTCGCACCCGTAGTCGCTGCACCAGATGTTCCCTCTCCTGCCCTGGAGGAAGTACCCACGTTCAAGAACGGGTATTTAAAAATATCAGTTAAATCATCTAACTCGGGTTGAGTTAGTTGATTGGGCAGGCCAGCAGCAGCTTTTAATTGAACAACTTCCTCAAACAACTTCTTTAGCAACAAGTTTTGATCTACCATCATCTTCTTCATTCCCTCTATCAACTTATCTTTTTGCCTTTCCCGCATCTCTTGATTAGTAAGTTTGGTCTTTATCATGCTCAATTCATTCGCCAATGAGCTGTTAATGTTACGAATCATATGCTCATCTAAGCTTCCTCTGTCTTCCCTTCTTGGTGTTTTAGTGAATGCTTGATGTCTCTATTTAGTTCTCCTTTCTTATTCTCCTATATCAGCCTTCTTCTTCGATCTTTTCTCCTTTTCAACCCTTATCTCTTCAGCCTTTTCACTCACTTCATCTTTGAAATCATAATCCTTCTCTTTGGTATATCTCTTTTTCTTCTTAGCGGCATCAGTCTATTATGCTCTAGTTTCTTCTGCTCTCTTATTCTCTAACTCGTCCACCCTCCTAATGTATTTCCATCTTTCTGGTGGTACATGTTTTCCCACTTGTGGGTGATCTTCTGGCTAAAGTCATGTCAGATGGCACAACAGTCTGCAAAAATACGTGGGTTCATCTGCACCAACCTTTTCACCTCCCCGTGTCTTGGCACATTTGGAATTAGGTCATCAAAGATCATCTGAAGAAATCTAGGATACGGGAGCCACTTATCCTTCTTCAGGGCCATCACATTCTCTGCCATACAAGCAAATATCAGTCTCGCAATGTTTGCCTTTTCCCCTCTACAGCATAACATCATAGCTTTTGCCCAGTCTATGTTCAACCCATCTGATCCACCTTTACGGTGATCTAAACATATAATAAAGACATGGGCAATGAATCTCCATTCCTTTTAGAGAAATCACTTCTTGATCTCTTTTCGGGAACCAAAAGTTGGCCCCTCATATCCCATACTCCTGAATGTTGCGAACACCTCAGTATCAGACATAGTAACCTCTTCTCTTGAATCCTCTTCTACTCTTAGGATCCTTGAAACTGTCTCTACTGTAATAGTCACCTCATTCTCCAAGACTTTAGCAGTGATCCTTTAGGTGTTCCCTCTCATATGATACTCAGCAGATCCCCAAAAGTCTCAGATGTGTAGATCATATAAGGTAGTAGAATGAGAGATAGCGTAAGCTATAGGGGATCTTTGTAGCCACCGAATACAGTCTCTAAACCTTGCTGCTTTAGGATGAGTATCATCCAGAATGGTGGTGATGTTGTTTCTCTCATCAAACTTTAGATTAGCCATTTAAACCTGAAATACAAATAAACTATATTAAAAAAATATAAAGTAATAAAATAATAATAAATAAAAATCTAAGAAAAGAATAAAGAAAAATAAAAAATTAAATTAAATTCCCTGGCCGAAACTATAGTTTCGCAGGATGAGAATTAATTTCGGAAGGCGAAAGTATAGTTTCGCCAGCAAGATCACACCAGTTTCGCCCAAACATTGAGGTAGATTCGACAAGCCGAAACAATAGTTTCAGCATAGCGAAACTGAAAAATAGTCAGTGAAACTATTAAGTTCGCCTGGGCAGCATAACCTTATAGTTTTGTTGTGGAGTCATGAACTTTCGTTTAGTTTAGCTAGAATATCGGTAATTTCACTGGAAGAACAACGAAGATACCGAAGAGTCTCTATCAAATATACTCATAATGTGATATTATAAACAAGATTAGATGACGATCCTGAGTTCGAAACTCACTTGGGAGTAAGAGTCAACAAACAATCAAAATAAAAAACACAGAACTAGGGAAACGCATGAATAGGTCACGGAGCAACCCTAAGGAGCTTAACAGTTCGATGGTGCGAAAATGAGAAGTTAATTTCGAAAAATGACTTAAATATCATATAGTTTCGGAGTTAGCGAAACTATAGCAAAACTATACTTTCGCCACATGAATCTACAGTTTCTCCAAGCAAAGCTGCAATTTCGCCAAGCGAAACTCAAATTGAAAATGACATCACATAGGATAATCACACTTGAATAACTTGTGAAAAGAACATAAGTTGGTGAAAGTAGCAGACTTAAGACCTTAGTGTATAGTTTACCAAAAACATGGACCTTTCAATAACTTGTGAAAGTTGGTGAGTCGAACAGAGTTGCAGTGGAAAAGAGGTCCAACTTTATAGTAAAAGCTACATAAGATAAAACATGTACTCAAAAGTCTTCGGAAGAAATTTGTCTTAAGTGTTGGCTTCGGAAGACTTTGTCTTTGAAGCTTCGGATGACAAAGTCTTCCGATGGTAAGAAGTAAAGATAGATTTCTTCCGAAGACTTTTGAACGCATGTTTTATCTGATGTACTTTACCATTAAGCTGAACCACTTTCCGCTGCAACTCTGTTTGGTCAGCAGCTTACATAAGTTAGTGAAAAGGTCCATGTTTTTGGTAACTATAAATTGAGGTCTTGAGTCCTTTTGCTTTCTACTTTATGTATTTTTATCATTTTTATAATATATTAGGATGTGAGCTATGACATGTCATAGTCACTAGTTAAAAGAAAATATACCTTTTAACTCTACATTTGATTTTGTTGTTGTCTAGATCATATGTTTCCAGCTGGCTTTCTAAGCATGGCCGGCTGAGGATGTAGTATAAAGTATCTCTGGTCCTTGTAACATTCTTTGTGCTTTTAACACTTGTAAATGAACTTGAGAGCAATATATAGCATTCTTGAAAACTAATTTACTTGTGTTGTTTATTCTTGATTTGTCTCATTATTACCTGTGTTATAAGTATCAAACCATATAGTTCTAGTTCCTTATTTGATCTATTAAGTGTTCTAGTATAACATCTCCTCATTGCATGCTGTGTTGTAAATGACCATCCCCTCTAACGGTCCTACAGTTTGACTTCCTATGCATACAGGCTCCAATCACAAACTCCATCTTGCTTGATGACAAGTGCATTAGAGGTAGGTTTGGCTACTTTCATGAGCTTGACGAGTTAGTTAAGGCAGACTTTGATGAGTTTGTTGGTGTTGATTTTTATGATGATATTGATGTTGATTGCTTGACCCAAAGCTTGAACAAGGTTAAGATGATGGTTGACCATGTGAGGTTCTTTGAAAGTTGTTGATGCTTCTTCTAGGTGCATTACATTCCCTAGAGAAGTGGCCAGTCATACCCCAATTGAACCATTTAACTTTGGATTTGTCATACTCAAGTTTTTTGTTTTCATTCTAAAAAAAATTTCTTCCCTTTCTTGAAGAACTTCTTATCCCTCATTGTGATCATGGCTATCTGCCATTGCAAGTCCATTTCTTCAATATCATCTGGACCCTTTTCTTCAATATCTTCTTAAATAGCATTGTAGGTTGCCTTTTTTCCTTCATATCATAGGTTACTCGGCATGGATGAATGTGATGTTGTTGCTGGAGTAAAGAATGATGGCTTGCTTTATTATGGAGTAATAATGAATTCAATGATTCTTGTTTGATCTTTGTAAGATAGAAAATCATCTTCCTCAGTCACAAATGCATTTTTAACAAAATGAGTTTTTGATGTAATTTTGAATGCCTCAATGACTTGTGGTCCACTAAGGTTTATGCTCCTTTCAGCTAGCTCAATAGCTTCAATTTTGGCAATCTTAATGTCTAAGCTAGTGCTATCCAAATCAAGAGTGTTCTTCAGCATAGTTATATTTTGTTTCTAGCTTTTAGGTGAACTATGCAACATTATTGTGTTCATTTCTTTCTTATTTTAAGTAACCCCCATGATCTCCATATCATTCACCAACTACACAAACTGATGTAGTCGTTTGGAGATTGATTTAGCCTTGGTGTGACAGAAGGTTTCATATTGATTCCCTAACTTGTCTATGTTTATCTTAGTGGCCTCACTATTTCCTTCACACATGAACATAAGTGCATCCCAATCACCTTTTGTTGTTCTATACTTTTCCAGCCTTTTTAGAACATCCATTTTCAAGGCTTGTGTAAGAATAGAGTAGCTTTGAGATGAATCTTGATTTTCTTGTATTCATCATGATTAAGATTTAGACTTGAATCCTTAATGGGTATTCTAGCAGTCTTGTATTTTGTAGCTTGATCTGCAGTAAGTGACACAGGAATGTAAGGTCCTTTGCATATTGAAAGTCAGTATTAGGATCTACACCTACAATATAATTTCTAAACCTAATTTTTCATTGCTTAAACTTAGATTTGTGTTTAAGCATTAGTGGATTAGATGCATGACCAATTTTAGCAAAGTTAATAGAATCCATGTTAATAAACTAGGCTTTTAGAAAGTTTGAATATGGATTAAGTTAATTTTATGTCTAGAATGTTCAAACATTCCAATGTTCAGGGATTCTTGTATGTTTTATATGAAAAGTAGTAATAATAGGATTGATATTATGAATAGTTTGTTGATGAGTTGATTTTTGTTGATTTTAGGTCAGTATTTTTGATTATGATGATGTCTTTGTTTTATTTTGTTAAGAATCAATTTTTGATTTTTGGTTGGTAAAACAGTGATGCTTAATGATGTTTCACATATTTTCAAAATGAATAGGTGTTAGAAGGTGAAAACTTGCTAATAGCAACTCAATCACTAGATCAATCGATTTTTGTTCAAGATCTGCACTGATCTTGTCTGAATTCAAGAGCCAAGGCTTTGATACTATTTGACTAGGCCCGAAAATGGGTTGTCTATTGATGTGACTTCAACAAGGATCGAATATGATGATTGAGTGATTGATTATGCAGCGGAACTACAAAATCAAAGATTATTGAATGCTGAAAATACTCATAAATGCTTTGTATTAATGAAGGTAAACAAGTTACCACGAATGTTAGAGTTTCCACAATATATAGTCGCTTAACACCTTTGAAACATATGACAATCAAAACTTCTTATATTCTTGTTGCAAAATTTAGGTATTCTATTCTACTTTAGGTTGACATACTGCCTGTACAAAATGACTAAACTACCCTGACACTATGTTAGGACCGTGTATGGGACGGAGTACTAACTGATTTACGTGTATACCAACTCAAATAGTGCGGAATCCTATTTGATTGGCGATCCAATCAGTGAGAACGCAGGTAGAATCGATCTTAGATTGAATCTGAACGTTAAGAATGATTGCAAATTGATTTAGTGCGATCTATGAACTTGGAACAGGTTCTATGAATTCTCTGGACAGCTAGGGTACGAGTAGGAGTCGAAATATTCAAAGTGTTACATTTTTCCACGAATTTAGTGGTATTTATAGGTTAGGGCTAGTCAATCGTACGACTGGACCATTAGCATGGTTCAGTCGTGCGACTAAACCATGCGACTGAGTCAATTACAAGACCGAAGGTTCAATCATGCGACTGAGTCATCCGTATGTCTCAGTCATGCGATTAATCTAGTCTCCTGGTTCAGTCGTGCGACTGGTCTATTAGCATGAAGTATTCATGCATATGGTCCATTAGCATGGTCCATTCGCATGAAAACTTCATACGACTAAGTTTGAATTTGTTTCTCAATCACTAGTTTTCTAAGATCTATTCAAACAACCACAAAACTATATAGTTAGTTCAATATGCGTTAATAAATAATAAACATTGAAACATACACTGAAACATTTAACATTAAGATCATCAATCACATATTCTGTTTCATTCAACTCATACATTTCATTTACATTTAGGACATGACAGACATATTACATTAAAATCATAAACTAGGTACATATGTATCAACAAACTCCCCCTTGGACCTAGTTTCCTTCTTTGTCTGGCATCCTTCATTAGCTCGTCAAACTTCTTATGCCTCTCCTCGACTGTGACTCCAACATGTATCTCGAATGCAAAACAGAGTCTTATCACATTCTGAATCTGGAGGGCTTGTTCGATATCCTACGGATCATTGAATAATGGCCACCTATATAAAGTATAAACATCACTAGCTGACAGGTTGGTTAGCCACATTGGGTCAAATACCCGGATGGTCTCCATTTGGCGCTCGATCTGCAATACTATGACCGCTTCTCATGTTCTCCAATCATAATACCACCACTTGAAGTGTGGAGTGAAGTCCTGTAGCATTTCCCTCATGGGGATCTTTGATATAGTGCACGGAGAACTCCACTTCAGCACCACTTTGGGTTTCCCAGTCCTTGGGTCCACCTCCGACCTTCGAATGTACCTCATAGCTTGTTGAGGCTTGAAGTTAACCCATCGAGTGTGGTATTCTTTCTTCAACGCAGCTTCAAACCAGCCTGACATCTTCCTGGGGCCAGCATACAACAGGTTCAGGCGTGCCAACTGGTTGAGCTCAAAACCAGGGAGAATCTTCAGATCATATGGAAATCTGAAGTACTCGATTCCCTTCTCTCTCTTCGCGGCATACACATTTAGATCCTCAAAGTAAGCCCACGCTATAATCTTGCCAGATACCTTTAGATGCTTCTTTACTTTGTAGAGCTTGGCGTAGGCACTCGGCTTTGGCGCTGTGCGTTGGGCACGGATCTTTGCAAAACAAGCCGCCCACTCAGCCTTTTTGATCTCAACATCGGCGTCCGAGGCTTGGGCTTGGCTCTCTGATTTCTCGGTCTCCCTCTCCATCGTATCTAGTTTAGCATACATATCCCTGTCGAGTGTATCTCCATAATCAGGAACCACATTTCCCTCTCGATCAGTATATTCCGGATAATGTTGTGCTGTGACATCTTCAATCTCTATCTCATCAACATCGTTGAGCTTGTCATCACTAGAAACATCGACAGTAGGGGCATCTTTAACCAGGTCATCCGGATTTAACCAGAACATCTCTGCCAGTTGCTCATCAGTGAGGTCGTGAATGATTTCTCCTTCTTCGGGAGTATAGCTCACTGACCTCCTGTCAATCCCTTGCAGATCAAGTATCATAGTGAATTGAGTCTTGATCTGCTGCAGGGGAGCAACATCATATTCATCTCGTTGATAGTTTGGATCTGCTTGATTTAAAACATGTTACACATCATTCATCAGTAATTAATCAAGACAGTTAAATAATCAAATATATACATAAACATTCATTACGTAAGATTTAATACATGATTCAATTACAAAAAAGTTCAAAATACAAAAACATCTAAGCATTACTTTGATCATGAATCATGTGTTCTTCAGCTGGCGGGGCCGAGGACAAAGCACCTTGATCCTGTGCTTTCTTGGATTGTCGCTCACTTGCTTGAGTAGCAGCCGATGCAACATCATCATCACCCTCCTCATCATCTCTACTCTCATCCTCTCCCATATCATCATCTCCACCATCATCATCAGTATCATCCTCATCATCGTCATCATCATCATCATCATCGTCATCCCATTCTCTAATCTTTAGAGGCTCATCTTTGGGACCCTTGAGCCACATCATGAGCTGCTTATTCTTGGCCTCCAAATCCTGTATCCTCTGTACAAAGGATGTCAGCATCTCTCGTAGCTCTGTGATCTCATGACTCTGAGCCTCAATCGTTTGTACAAATGAGGCACGCATCTCATGCAACACCTCTATCTCTTGGCTCTAAGCCTCAAGCCTCTAGGCTTGTGAGACATTGAGCTCCATCAGCTGATTAAGCTGAGTGGCTCTTTGTTCATCCGTCGCCAACAGCTTCAGTACTAACCAGTTCAGGTTAGCCAGCTGCTTCTCCAACCCAACGGATGGGTAAGAGGATCCAAAAGTAGGTGGGACCTGTGATAAGGTCCCGGCTCCGTGAGTGGTGGTGGTGGTAGTGGATGCAGAGAAGATGGGTGGTGGGATATGTGTGGATGGTGAGGGAGCTGTTGTAGTAGTGACAGGTGGAGGTTTGGTAGTCATGATGGGTGGAGTGGTAGTAGTTGTGGTAGGTGGAATGGTGGTAGTGGTGGTTGGTGAGGTGGTGGTAGTGGTGGTTGGTGGGGTGGTGGTAGTGGTGGTGGTAGTGATGAATGTCATCCTCCTCCTCTTCGTCTTCATCCCATGGGGTTGAGCCATCCTTTTTCTCCTCATGCCCTTTGAAGAGGGTGCTCCCCCTGGGATGCTACTGGGTTGATTGGGTATATAACTAGGATCTGCAGCAGTCTCCCCAGACTCGCTAGGGCGTCATCCAACCTCCCGAATACCTCGTTTGGTATTCGAGTCAAAGGCTCCTGGTTTGTCTCTTCCTCCCCATCAGGACGAAAGTCCTAATGGAAACAAGCTGCCTCTGTCCCACCTTGGATGGATGTTGGAGATGCTATATCATCAGTGGTCGCCCTCGATTGAGTGGGCCCTGCATCTCCACCATCACCACTATCATCGTCGTCGGAGTCATCGTCCGGGAGCACAAGTTGCTCGACATCTGAATCATTGTCCTCGTGTCGCCACTTACGCCTTGGCAGTGCCACGTAATCCTCCCGGGCTAGGTTCCCGTACAATCTCCTCATAGGGGGCTTAACCTGCTTTCCCCTGTTTACCTTCATGCAACCCAATGTGGTGTCATCCATCACCTCAAGTACTATTCTCCTTAGGCAGTAACGGTAGCTTCTGATCAATGATCATCTGAATGAATCGAGGGTACATACAAAATCCTTCCTTCCCCTTCCCCTCAATGTTCTCCACCAGATAGGTGAAGATCATCCTTGAGAAGCTGAATGGGTGATTCAACACCAACGCTGCGTAAGCATTCTAGATCTTATCGGAAATCTCGTCGAACCCTCCCTTCCGTGAAGCTATGCACTTGAGCAGCACATGGGCGAGGTACTTGAACTGGGGGCACAGGATGCTCTTATTGAGCACACCTGCGTTGATGTCCCCAGAGTACTTAGCCCTCATGAAACATACACAAACAGTAAGTGGGTGTAAGCGGGTCGGGCAGTCAGTATCATCTCCAAACTCTAGAACAGTCCGGAGATCATCCTCTGTGATCTCAATAGCCTCGTCGAATATCGAGCTCCTGATGCAATAGGGATCAGAGGACCTGTCCCCACAACGCTATCCCAGAAAGCCTGTTGGACTGTGCGGTAAGGAGTACATGGTGTCAAAATAGCTCAGAATATCCTCGATCTCCGTAGGAATGTGATGATGCCCGAGAACTCGGCAGCATTCCTGGAAGTCAAATCCAGGTGGGCACATATGTTGTGCTTCGTGCTCATGGTCCAGTGACTCGCCATCTGTCACACAATATAGACAAACATTAGTGTGTGTTAATGAATAGCCATTTGAATTTCATAACTTGAATCTTTCTGGGCTGTCGTGCGAATGAACTGTGCGACTAAAGTTTAGTCATGTGATTGAGATCATACGTACGACTGAGCATGCGACTGGGCTTAGTCGTAGGCTATCCCAAGTGATTGAACCAGCCATGCGACTGAACTCATTCACATGGTGCAGTCGTGCGATTGAGCCATACGCTCAGCTCAGTCGTGCGATTGAAGTTCATCCGGGTGCCCATTCGCATGATAGACTGTTGTTCCATCCAAATACAAATTTTGATCAAATCGTAATGTTAGACGTCGTGGTTTGGCTCTTTAGACTCGCAATCACCCGACTTAGCACCTAATAACCTTGATTTTAACATTTTACTTAGTTTTATCAGTTTATTTGTTACTCTAGTCTCAGTTGAGTTTTAGGGCTTAATTTCCTTCTTTTGAGGACGAATCGATTGAACATTCGACTGGAAATCGTTGCACATTACCTGTGGAGTCACTGGATATCGTTAGAATATGATAATCACAGTCCGAAAACAAACAAATGAAATTTGGGTAGAGTATCGGTAAGTCGTGCGAAGGAATGAGCGATTGGGGGTGAATAGGGTTTGCGACTGACTCCCCCTCTATTTATACTAGGGTTTCCTCCAGTCGTGCGACTGGACCTAATCGCACAGCTGATTCGTGCCATTTAGTCTCAGTAGTGCGACTGACTCAATCGTTCATCATTAGTCGTGCGACTAGGTTTCAGTTGTCCGACAACCCCATTCGGTTGCTTCCATTCGTGCGATTGGTTCATTCTGATGATCCAATCGCATGAATTTACCCATGCTGATGGTCCAATCGCACGTTTGGGCCATACGTGAGGCTTAGTCGTGCGATTGGGCTCATTCGTCTGACTCAATCGTACGGCTGGTCCATACTTATGGTCTAGTCGTGCAAATGGCCCATTCTTATAAGTTTGACTCTATGAACATTACTTTTATCCCTTTTTTACACTTGATAAAACATTATGATCATTCGATCATCTCAGACATGATCATTTTAACTTAGACAACTTATGATCACCTCAGACATGATCCTTTTAAAACATTTTGTCAACTCAGACGTGACTCATTTGACATTTGAAAACATGTGTGGTCACCTCAGACGTGACCTTTTTAAGTGATTTAAATCCTAGAATGAATTCCACGGCATAGTACGACATATAAATCTAAATTGACTAGAAAGTTAGGCATCATAAAAGAATTAAAATTAAAAGACAAAACTAAACATGTTTTTGTGATTTTGTGTGAGGTGGAAATCCTAAGATAGATATCTAACAGAATTATTCCTAGAACAGTACAGCTTTAAGTTATTATGAACATAACTGGTACGATTCAATATGTAATCATACATGTATTTCAAATCATTCAGGACAAGTTACCAAAAGCTTTTGATGCTAGATTCTTGTTTTCATCGAGAGTCATTAGCAAGTTTAGGAAATCATATTGGTACTATAAGATGCACACATTGATTTGGACTTTCAAGAATTGTTGCCACGACGATTGCTAGTATACGTGTCCACTTAAATCCATACACAGACTTTTGACACAAATTGGTGATATATTAAGTTTAATAATTTCAACCAACATTTGTGGATCCCGCGCTTATATGGTAATCAACATTCTTTAGGAGATTTTATAGCAGTCTACGGGTATTTTGACAAGAACAAACTATTCTAAGAGCTTTCAAGGAGAAGCCAAGCCTCAGGTCAGTGCCACCACACAGCAGAGAGGCGACAAACAACAATGAACTCTAGAATATCTAGGTTATGCTTATTCTCAGGTCAGTGCCATCGCACAACAGAGAGGCACACAACCTATCTTCTTGCTAGAGCATAAATTTTTCTTTTTGCACATAACGCACCAACAACATAGGTTATTAGCTTGATTGCGTTTATTTTTCAATTTTTTTCGTGCTTTGCTCTTCAACTGGACATCCGCACAATTTGTGGTGTTTATTTGCTCGTCACCCCTTATTGGAAATAACTGATGTGTTAACCAGTGAGAAGGTAGGAACCCACAGTCAGTTGAACAACTTAGTTTAAATTGAATTCTCCAATGAGGTCTAATCATCTATTGTGTTGAATCTACCAACACATCATGTAGTGGTCTAAAAACCTCTAGATCTACTTTCTTTGTGTTACCTTAGTAGTAGCCAGTTTTACTATCATTTTTCCTTTTATGTTACTCAGACTTCTCAGACTTATACTTTGAAAGTCCCAAATGCTTTGTTCATGTGTATTATAATTTTCCATAGTCATTGAATCGGTTTCACAGATCTGATTTCATTTGTATCAGCTAGTTTGTCCTCCTCCCTCTTTTTTTATTACTAACTTAACCTATTCGCCCCCTAAAATTCTAAAACCGAAACTGATTTTGATTTTAGGATTTTAATAGGCGAAACAAATAAAAAACTAAAATTAATTAAATAAAATAAAATAAATATAAGAAAAATGGACTCGACGCATCGGACTACGCATGTTCATCTTCTGGAATGACATCACTTTTCTTTTTAACACCGTCGACCTCTAACAAATATAGAAAACGTGGTTTATCAAAGGCTTTTATGTAGAGGTCAGCGCGTTGAAAATCCGTATTTATTTTAACAACATCGATTAGATTCTATTCAAGTATAAAGTGATATTTAATGCCGATGTGTTTGGTCTTAGGAAGTTGGATAGGATTCTTAGTAACGACTATTGCAGTAGAGTTGTTAACAAATATAGGGGTGTTAGAAAGTTTCAAACCGTAGTCCCGCATCTACTGTTGAATCCAGATGATTTGAGAATAGCAGCTTGCCGCAGCAACATATTCAGCTTCACAAGTTGACAACGCAACTGATGACTGCTTCTTACACTGCCACGTGACTAATCTTCTCCCAAAGAATAGACAACCTGCTAAGGTGGATGTGTAGTTCATCTTGCAGCCGCCATAATCCGAATCACTGTACGTGGTAAGCTCAAAATCATCATCATGAGGATACCACAACCCAAGTGTTGGTGTACCCTTCAGATAACGAAATATACTCTTGACCCCTATAAGATGGTTAACTTTTGGTTTTGCCTGATATCTTGAACAAAGACACATCACGTACATGATATCAGGTCTTGAGGCAGTGAGGTATATGAGGGATCCAATCACTCCTCGGTACATGGTGGCATTAACCAGATCACCATTCTCGTCAAGTGCTACATCATGGTGTGTAGCAAGTGGAGTCCATGCTACGGAAGCATTCTCCTTGTCAAACCGACTGAGAATATCCCCTACATACTTGGTCTAATGTAGAAATATCCCCTTTGGTGTTTCATCCACCTGTAACCCGAGAAAGAACTTCATCTCTCCCATGACACTCATTTCAAATTCTGCCTTCATTACTGCTTCAAATTCTTTACATAAGTCTTCGTTCTTGGAACCAAAGATTATGTCTTCAACATAAATCTGAACAAGCAGTAGATCACCATCCTTTTTCTTTGATGAATAGTGTATAGTCAATTACACATCTGCGAAATCCGTGTTTCACAAGGTGAGTTGAGAGTTTTTCATACCTTGCTCTCCGGGCTTGGTGAAGCCCGTAGAGAGTCTTATCCAGTTTGTAAACTCTATCCCGATGATATGGATCCTCAAATCCTTCGGGTTGACTGACATACACTATTTCCCGGATTTCACCTTAAAGAAATGCACTCTTTACATCCTGTTGATAGACTTTAATCTTCATGTAAGAGGCATAGGCTAGGAAGATACGGATGTCTTCCATTCTCGCCACAGGTGCAAATACTTCATTGTAATCAATTCCCTCGACTTGTTGAAATTCTTGAACTACAAGTCGAGCCTTGTTCCGGATGATGACACCATGGTCATCTTTCTTACATTTCAAGACCCACTTGGTGCCAATGACCTTAGAACCTTTAGGTCTATCTACCAGTGTCCATACACCTAACTTCTTGAACTGAAGAAGTTCTTCTTGCATGGCACTCACCCATGCCTCATCATTTAGGGCTTTACTAACGTATTCTGGCTCAAACTGAGACACAAAACAGCGATATGCACCATCGTGAAGATATCCTTTTTCCATTACTGAGGCATAATCAACTAAATACAGCTGATTT
The DNA here is from genome assembly GCA_018326385.1 of Flaveria bidentis. Taxonomy (NCBI): domain Eukaryota; kingdom Viridiplantae; phylum Streptophyta; class Magnoliopsida; order Asterales; family Asteraceae; genus Flaveria; species Flaveria bidentis. The sequence goes on from BJCM01095272.1 coordinate 16,857, forward strand.
CTTGTCTGAACTCCTGATAAAACATCCACAATGACATTGTCTAGAGGATTATAGACATTTAGGCATGATCTAGAAGTGGTGGGAACAACTATCTCAGGATCAAGATTATGAACGTTTGGTTCCATATCTGAGGCAGTAGGAGTGTGAGGTTCTGAAGACTCAGAGGCATCTACGTCAGATGCTTGTGGACTTGCAGTAATAGGAACCTGTTGCTCCTGATTGCTCTGATTATTCTCCACGACTTCATCGTCAGAGGAGGAGTCACTAACCTCGAATGCCCCCCCTGAGTGGCTAGGCGATTCACCTTGTGAACCAGATGATGGTGAGTCTTATGATGGTGAGTTTAAGACATCATACATCATTTTGGCTGCTAACTCATCATCAGAAGTGGAGAGAGGTATGTTGAAGGACTTGAAGAATCCATCATAATGGAAAAAGAACGCGGGTCCTTTTCCAGCAGGAGGGGTGGTGTATCTCCGAACGTCCACGTTACACCACACTTCTACTTGACCCGTTGAGTTGTTGTAAACTCTCTTATTCGGTATGTTGTATCCTAGAAAGATTCCCTCTTTAGCCTTCTCACTGAACTTGCCTTCCTGAGTTTTCTTCAGTAGGGTGCACGGTGCGCCAAACGGTTCGAGATACTCTAGCTTTGGTTTACGTCGTCTAAGTAACTCGTAACACGTCTTGCCATGAAATTTTACTACCAGAACTCGATTTAACGTGTAACATGCATTGGCAAATGCCTCATTCCAAAATTGGATGGGCAGTTTCAAGTCTGCTAGCATTGTCCGTGCTGTCTCTATTAAGCTACGATTCTTTCTCTCAGCAACTCCGTTCATCTGAGAAGTGTAGGCGGAAATGAACTGGTGCACAATTCCCTTTTCTTTCCAGAAAGCCTTCATCCATTAGTTCTTGAACTCGGTTCTGTTGTCTGAGCGTACTTGTCTTACTTTTAGCTTGTAGAGTGACTCCAGTGTAGTTACCAATTCTTTGAATGACTAAAATTTTTCTGATATTGATTTTAGAAACATCACCCAAGAGAATCTTGAGTAGTCATCTGTAACTACATAGCAGTACAAGTCACCTACGATGCTTCTTGTACTGACTGGACCAAACAGATCCATGTGAAGAAGCTTAAGAGGCAGTTCAATGGAATGAACCTTCTTTTCCTTATGAGATTTCTTCGTCTATTTTCCTTTCTTGCAGGCGACACAAAAATCGAGAGTTGGAAGTTTTTTACGTTTAATCCACGCAATAGATCATTTTGGATCAAGTGGTTCATCTTCCGTGGATTGATGTGTCCTATTATCCAATGCCAGGAGATAGAATCCTTCTCAGTAGCCTTTTACAAGAAGCACTGAACTTGATAATCTGTTGTGGAGACCTTTGATAGATCCAATACATAAAGGTCATTATATCTTGAAGCCGACATTAAGACTTGGTCCTCTGGGATGACATAGTCCTTTTTGAGGACATAGCACTTCTTATTATCTAATACTACCTTAAATTCTTTGTCACATATTTAGGATACAGAAAGTAAGTTTTTTTGAAGTTGTTGAACGTAGTTTACCTTATCAAACTTCACTTTCTTGTTCCCTACTTCCCCTTGAGCTGTGATGTAACCTCCTTTGTTTCCAGCAAAAGAAACATGACATCATTTGATTTGTTTAGAATTTGACAGGAGTGCCCGGTTTCCAGTCATGTGCCTTGATGCTCCGCTATCTATGATCCAAGTGTTAGTTTCAGCACTATAGCGAACACCCTGCACATTCAATGGAAATCATTAGTTGAGGTTAGGGACCCAAGCCTTAACTGGCTTGGGTGACCTAGAGCCATCACACGTCATAAATTCTACCCATTGACCTTTTGAGGGTGAGGTAAGATCTGCTGTCTTTTTGTTCTCATTTTCAGATACAAGGATGGACTTATATTTCCATAAACTAGTTTTATGTAACGCCTGTTTGTGATAAACTAATAACTGGCTAATGGGTTGAACTTTTGGTTCACTGACTCTTTTTGGTGGAGTCATGGAGCTTCTTTTGGATGAGCTTTGTTTAGTATCAAAAGGTTCAACTCTTTTCCTTGGAGTCTAATAATAAGGACAGTAAGACGCGATATGTCCATACTTTCCACAGTTGTTGCAAGATCTACTTTCGACATGTTGATGTAACTATTTCTATGGAGAAGTGTGTGACACATGTGTGACTTTATTTTGTTTCGGTTTTAACACTTGTTGTTTAGAGGTTTAACTTGTTTAACAACATTTGTAGTTTTATCCTTTTCGACTTCTTTACCCTTTTGGTTATCTGGAATTAGACATGAAACACGTGTTTGGTTAACTTGTTTGGTATTTTTGGGTTCAGAAATAGACGTGGTTGACCCAGACTTTACCTTAACCTTCTCCAATTTTTCATCCAGATTAGCAGTAGGCATTTTAGCTTTTGATTTTGAAGTGGTCTCCTTTTTTTAGTGCCAGATTCAATAGTTTGACATGTGGAATCTGGATCACTTATAAGAGGAGTGGACACCACATGATCCTTTATTGGGTTGTTATTTATTGGTTTGTTTTGGCATTCAACAAGGTCTCATGAGGTGGTGGAACCACTTTATAACCCAAACCCTCCCCATTGTTGCGTTCTCTCACTAAGTGTTGGACAATGTGAGAAGAACTTGTCCAACTATGTAGTTTTTGTTTTAACGAATTTACTTCTACTTCCAAAACTGCTTTTTGTTTCTTAGTGTCTTCTAGGGAGTTTAAATAGAACTTAATGTAATTAACTTCGTTAAAAGCCACAACTTCAGTCTCCCTAAGTTGTTTATTCAAAAGTTCTATCTTATTTTATAATTGTGCTCATTTTGTTTTAAAATTCTATTTGCTTCTGTGCACAGTTGTAGATCACCTACTAAGCTATCATTGTGATCTAATAACCTAGTAAATTTTAAGTTTATGCTTTCCCTAAATTTATTACATTCAATCCATGCATGACTATCAAATAATTGACCAGTGGTACTTACCTGAGAGGGTGTGGTTGAATCAGCCATCAAAGCAGAGTCAGACTTTTCCGGTGTTGGTGATTCAGAACATTTTGTGCTTGTTCCTTCTTCAGGCAGGTGATCGACCACATTTGCAGTTTCTTCATTGTTTGACATCGCGAGTTCCACTGCAATATCACCTTCGCTTGCTGAGTTGTCATCTAGATCCTCAACACTAGCAATGTTGGTTTCTCCCGGAGACACAAACCGAAGGCTCCAATCTTGTCATTCGTCATCGTGAGCAGTCAAGGCTTTAGGATCCTTGCTTGACGAAGTAGGACTGCTTGTGGGTTTATCCTAACGATTGAAGGATGAAAATGGATTCCCATTTCCTGTCTTCTTGGGCTTCACACATTCACGTTTGAAGTGCCTCTTTTCCCAATAGTTGAAGCAGGTAACTTTGGTCTTGTCAAAACCAAAAGTTGTGTCCTTAGTAGCAATCAAGTTCTGTCCGGTCTTCTTGACAAACTACTTAGCTCTTCGGAAAGCACTAGCTAAGGCCCACATGATGTCCATTCTTTCCAACTCTGTCTCGTCTACCTGCTCATAGTCCTCATCTGCCAGATGGCAGCTCCCAATTTTTCTAGCAACTAGTCCGTCATAGGAGTGAATGACAGCTACTAAGATATCCATGTGCTCTTTTGCTACCTCTACTATCACATTCCCGAGATTCTCGGTCTTCAGTTTTGTCGCATTGGCTTCAGGAGCTATGTATTGGGTACAAGACGACCCTGACATGTCAGATCCTGAAGCGGTAGCTTGAGATGGAGCAGATGAACTTGACACAAATGCCATTTGAAGTGGTGCTCCAGACGTTTTGGATTGTGGAGTTGAGTTGTACAATGATGGATTCTTATCATATGAAGACTTTTGGGCCCTGTACTTCATCCTCAACTCTTCCTCTCTCAGTTTCAGAATGAAATCGTTGATATCTTACTTCGCCAGCATATCATTCGGTCTGAGGTTGGATACAAAGGAAACCCACTTCTCTGGCAACCCATCTACAAAGTTTGACACCTTGTCTTCCATAGACGTTGTGACTCCATGAGTGTGCAGCTCACTCATCAAGTGGTAGAACCAATCAATGACATCATCCGAGCTCTCCTTACCCATTGACGAGAAGTTGTCGAACTCCTTCTTCAATGCTTTAGCCTTTAGAGCTTTTAATGATGCATTCCCATCATACCGTTTTGCCAATGCATCCCACAGCTTCTTAGATTTTTTCTTTTCTTTTTTTTTTTCATTTCCTTTTTTGTTTTTCTTTTTTTTTTTGTTTTTTTTTTTAACAAGCAAGCACAAAGACTAACAATTACAAACACCAACATGTAAAATGTAATCAGACATCACAAAATTACACTACATTACTATACTAAAACTACAACTAGAACTAAAAGACCGGGTTGAATCGG
>BJCM01095277.1:0-22507 GCA_018326385.1 Flaveria bidentis
AACTTAAAGTTTATTTAAGTCCAGGGGGTTATTATGTTAATTTTGAAACTTTAAATATTAAAGTTTGTGTATGAAATATTAAGAAATAAACTGCAGGGACCATTTGTGTAATTAACCAAAACCCAAACTTCTAAACCCGTAATTCCGGCTTGGACTCCGTCCACCCTCCGGCCGAAGTCCGGCGAGCTCCAAAGCATCGAAACCATCCGATTTTTGAACCCAAATCGGTTCGTATGCATGATTCGAGCTTGAACGCACTTAATAATTGAGATTAAAACATCGGTTACAACTCAATCAAGTGCATAACCGAAACATCTTAAACCCATAGCCATTTGGACAATAAGTTGTAATAAGAAACTAATTACACTGACCTAAACAATCGTCTAAGTGGTCCTAAACTTTCCCAACACCTAATTTCACCTGAAAGCACACAAACATCGAATTCATTCTCCCCTCTCATCACAAGTCTGCAACTTGATCGAGACCGTTTCTCTAAACAATTTGACTTGAAATTGGTAAGGGGTTTGAGTCCTGAATACCATCCGAAGCTTCACACGAATTCAATTTGGTGTTCATCATCGTTTGCCCACAAATCGAGTCAAGACTTAGTCGCGGTTAGTGCTTCGTCGTGTTTATCTCGAAACCACATTCATCTGGGTAATTAAACTAATATACAAAATCGATTTCACTTTGGAAACAAAATCCCCAAACTTAATTCGATTGATAACATCGATTTGGGGCTCAATTTGATTCAAGATGGTTCTAGGGTTCTTGAGAATGGGGGAAACCTTTTGAATTGGGTTTATAACAAATCGAAACCAACAATAACCACGGCTGCGGTCTATTGGTTAAGTCACTCGCCTTCCCTATATGAGGTCCCGGGTTCAAACCCGGGAAACCTCATTTATTTTTTAAGGCTTTTAGCCTTAAATAAATTTCAGAAATGTTTCTAAAAAATATGAACATTACTTTTATAAACTTCTTATATTTTTAAAACCCACCAAATATTTTCTGTAATTTTCTTTTTAAGTTTAATTAAACAAATATTTTTTTAACATTTTAAATAAAGAGCGTTTTGAAATAATTTCTTATAAAATGGATTTTAAATAATAATTAATAAATTGTGGTTGGTCTAAATGTTTCTTTTTACATAATATTGTTTAACTCATGCTTATTTCAAATAATTACTCAAATATTATATTTAAACTTTAATATTTATGAACGATCCAATTCCACCTGCTTTATATTTAAACCTAATATATTTTTAAAAGTACATATAATAATGCCCAAATTCACCTAAAACCCTAGTCCTTGTTAATTCGTTAAACTTAATATCATTAAACTTAAACATTGTAAATATTTTAGGTACCTTGAGAAGGTTTACGTTGGAACAACGCATATTATTAATCTTATTAATCATCCTTTATATACTTATTGTCCAAGTGAGTATTTCTATACCCCTTTTTCATATTTTCACACTTTGGGGTGAAACATGTTACATTATAACCATTGCATTTGTAAAACGTTTGATTCTTGTAAACTTATGGCAATTCACTTGTATATTGTGGTTAGTTGATCTTTGTAGCTACCATGTAATATCGATTATATGTACAATCATTAACTATTGCTATCCTGGCGACGTCATAGATCTATGGGCCTGACAAGCTTGCTTTGTTAATCCAAGTACACTTAGCTAATCGTATATACTTGTAAACGTTTGAGACTTGTAAAAATCTGTCAAGGTTTGATTGTGCATTCTGTCTTACATCCCTAGTTACTTTGTTCTCTAACTTACAACATGAATTGCCATCTTTTATATACTTATGTATTGAAAAATATGAAAATCTCACCAATATTATTGTTGACCTTTTATTTTTAACATGTTTCAGGAAATGCTCAAGTATGATTACTACTCATTGAAGCTTATCACATCTAGGATTGGACCTAGAGAAATAAATGGATGAACTTGTCATATTTAACTTTTATACATGATGTTATCTTTGTTTGAGACTTATGCTTGTAACGTTGCAATTGAAACTTATGATTAATATATTTGGATTTGATAATAGCGTTATGTGACTGTGAACGATCTTAACTCTCACATCTCGACGTTTCCGTCGTCAAGGTTGGGGTGCGACAGATTGGTATCAGAGCCCATAACTATAGGGATTTAGGTTATTAGAAATGGTAACCTAGACTATAGTATATGCATGAACCTTATAGAATCATAATTCTATCTTGTAAATTATATGGTTTGCATGCTACATAATGCTATGCCTTCTTATGTGCAATTTGATGCCTTAGCATAGGATTGCTTAAACATTGTTACTTGTCTCCCTAAACTTAACTTTGACTCTTTGGTTCTCCCCGAACATAAAGTTTCGTAATCTTATTCTCGACGACACGTGGAATCTTATGCTTATGCTTATGACTTGGATCTTTAGACGTTATGTCTAATCTATATATATCACATCAAGGTTTTGATTTCATGAACCTAAGGAATATTGTGTGACACATAGACACCTGTATTCTGGATTTCCTGACAAAAGGCCTTCGGGCTAAGGTAAGCATTTCGCATAAATCCTACGGGACTAGTAATGCTTACCTGGGGATTTTTGGGATGAGTGATAAACTATGGTCGATATACACAAGTTTCTTAGGAAAATGGGTCAATTTACCTTGACGTGTCAACGTTTCCAAATGGTAATGCGTTACCAAATGGAAACATTTCACATGCCTTACAACTCTTGACTTATTCTTGTTGAAATTACTATCCTTTGTCATCCTCATTCTCATGTCTTTGTAGTTCAAGCCTATGCTTTCTAAACCACGTGGTAATCTGGAAAGATCCTTTACGGTCGAAGTAGCCGATGGGAAATCTATCGTCGTTGACGTCTAATACGCGATTGTACCTTGAGCCTTAACGAACACGAGTTCTTCATCGACTTCATTCCTATGCAACTGGGAAGCTTTGATGTTATTATCGGCATGGATTGGTTATCCAAGCAACACGCGGAAAATCTATGATACGAGAAGTGCATTCGAATTCCTTTACCGTCAGGAGATACTTTGAAAGTCTTTGGAAAGAAATCATCCCAAGGACTCAAACTTATGTCTTGCATCAAGGCCCGCAAGTGCTTAAGTAAAAACTACATGGCTTTCATGGCATATGTAGTTAATACGAAAGCCAAGGGTAAGGAACTGAAAGACATTCCTGTCGTGCGGGACTTTCCCGAGGATCTAAAGGGACTACCTCCCGTGCGAGAAGTTGAGTTCAAGATTGACTTAATCCTTGGTGCAAACCCTGTGGCTAAATCACCTTATCGTCTCGCACCGTCTGAAATGCAAGAACTAGCTAGTCAACTGCAAGAGTTGACCGATAAGGACTAACCTAGTAATAATTAATAAACCATCCCATGAAGAGTATATCGATCATTTTACAATAAATCAGTTGGTTATTATTGTTCACAGAAACCATGGGCATTTATGTAAGTGGGTGGATTGTATCCTTCAAATCATGACCAACCAATTAGAAATTATCACATGTGACCTACGCGTAATATAGCCCTCTTGTTGCCTAAAGTTAGTCAATTCGTAGTAGGATGAGTGATAGACTGAGAGTGATGAAAAAATGATGGTCATGGAGACGGTATGTAAATAGTAGTGCGATAGGAACAAATACGTGTAATATTTTAGTGATAGTGATGACGTCTAAAAAGGCGATAGGTATAAATATTATGGTTATTGAAAAAATAAATAAAAACTATATATGTTTTTCCCCTTTGCTCGTGACTACCATCACATTTCCCTTAGAACATCTCTAATAGATGTTTTTTACACCTCAAAAACAAACACGTGGACATCTATTTAGTGTATCACCATTGGGTCGGGGTCTTTTTGAGACAATAGTTCTTTCTAAGAATACCAAAAAATAAATAGATGGGAGCCTCGTGTATTATATATGGATATATTAGAGAAAGAGTGAGAAAACAAGTTGTTAAAAATAAAATAGATGATAATGTGGTAATGTTTCTTAGTTTTCTTATTAGAGTGATTTTTAAAATAAAAATTGAAAAAATGTGTGTTTTACTAATGTTTTTAGCTGTTTTTAAGGTGTTCTGTTCATAATTTTCTCGTCACATTCACGGCTCACCAAGAGATAGATGCGCCGAATTTTGGACGTGAATATGTGATAGGCTGATTTAACAACTCCATCACACCCCATTTTTATAAATTTCTAGTAAACTATTTTAGTGATTTTCTCTTGCATAAAATTGAAACCTCTCATCGCCACCTTCAAACTTTAAACTTCAAACTTCACACAAACACAAATTTTATCTCTACAATGGAAGATGATCGGAGAGAACTACAACTGCTACCAACACCACAACCGCCATCGCCACCGCACACCAGAAGCCGATACGCACACGCCTCCGATAACATTCGATCTCCAATAGAGAGCACAAGTCCATCACTCGACTTACAGCTATCAATTAGTAACCTCCAGCCAATCAATCCACCGGTGGATCACCACATTCCATTGGAATTGTTTGATTTCAGATCATATGATACTGAAATCGAAGAATTAGAAGCTGATGAAGTAGAAATATTGACAATGGAGAAAGCTTACGCTGAGCGGGTGAAGGAGATGACGAAACGCGAGATGGAGCTAGCAGAATCGGAGTTCTCACGTGCGAGGCACGTGTGGGAGCGTGCAGTAGAGGAGGTTGAGATGGTGGAGAAGATGAAGCAACGATCGATCCGACGGATTGATTCGAGTAATTGTGTCGAAATCACTTGTCAAGCTTGTAGGAAAACATTCCGACGTTGATGATCATCGATGAATATGATCAATTGATGAAATTACATCATGATTATCCTTAATCGGTTGAGTTCTACATCAATCGATTGAAAATATGCTGGTTAATTGCTCCGATCGAGTGGTATGATCGGAAAAATTGGGCAAATCGCTGGTGAGATGATGAAAGGTAGGAACTGAATCATAATATCGATAAGGTGTTTGTTATAGGTACAACCATTGCTTTCTTATTCTATCTTTTTCATTTATATTTGTATTTATAGACTCGTGATGTTTCATCTAACAATATATCACTTGTTACTAATCCAATATCGGTATAGTAGACCTCCTTGGCCACTCCACTAGTGACTCGACTTTGTCCTAGAAGCTAGTGCTTGGCTTTTTGGACCGAAGGAAGAATCTTAGGTTTGACTGTTTGAGGTGATCTAAAGTGATTTATTACGGATTTTAACATCAGATTGATTGTTATTGATATGTTAGATATGGTAGCTTGTTCGGTTTGTTTTGGGAAGTTTTGGTTTTGGATTAAGAGAGTTTGGGATCGTTTTGAGAGCTTGTATAACATACGGATATATATATGTATCACAATTGCATGTGATATAGTTGTTGGCTATAATTATTGTGTTTCTTTGATCTTTAGACTTAGATGATTGGATAGAAATGTATAAATCTAAACTACAAATACATAATTACAAGTGTAGCAGTTTATTGACTTGTTCTGAAATGTAACATTGGTTATTTTAACATGTTTGATAACGCATGTCTAACATAGGTTATGATTTATGAGTTATATTAATATGAAACATGCTAACCCATAAATTATTTTCAAATTAGAAAGACAATTTGAAAGTAAATAATTTATAAGTTCAACATGCAATCTATAGTATAACTTTATACAACTAGTGTACAATTGTCTACGACCTAGTTACAACCTGATTTATCTAGCTAGTCATACGTTTAGATAAACGAGTTACACAAGTCGTGTTTGTTGTATGTCAGTTAGATTCAACCAGGTAACCGACTAGCATGTTAACCATTAATAACTTTACGTAACAGATGAGACACGAAATTACAATAACAGAAAACCATAATTATCCACCTTAGACTTCTCTTGGAGGTGTACTTTTTGTTGGTGGCTTGGAGATGGTGTTATAAGTTTTAAGTTTCCAATAAAATATGTGTGGATGTTATAAAAAAAATAATAGACAACGATAAACACATGATGAGTTAAAAATGAAAATGTTAAAAAAGGAATGGAGTCCACCTTGTTAGCTTTTAGGCGTTCAAACCAAACACCCACTACCCTTGTCTCCTTTGCTAATTTGATTCCAAACACTAAAATCTATCATCATTCTCACACTCTTCAATGTAAAAAGGTACCACCTTTTATGCGTATGGTGCAACCCCTCACCCAAAAGCTAGCATCATCAAAGTCGCACCAAATCAACATGCAGCTTTTCATTCAAGATATCAAGAGAGAATTGGGTAATCTTTTAAAAATATCAATTATTATTGTACTGGATTGATTTCAAGTGTCACAGCCAATTAATGAACCAATAAAGCAAACATCAGTTATTCAACGACAAATCTACACTACCATTAAAATTACACCATAAATGATGAACTTCGAAGATTAGCAACTAAGTCTATTGGCAATTTATTTCATATTCACCAACGATTGTGTTCAAGATATTGTTTGTGATGACGTGCACGATGGTGTAATCATAGTTTTTCACAGTTATCAATATATTTGATTAACTAAGGTTTTTAAGAACACTCACAAACCATTCCTCATCTTTATTTTCATACTTATAATTACATTAAATATCATAATTTTTTCTTTCCTTTTTAATTAAATAATAATTTTCTATTCTTTTATCGTTATATTTTCTCTCTCCATTCACAACAACTTTTATAAATATTAGAAACTTTATGAGGATTGTATCGTAATTTTCCATTCTTTCACTCACAACCATCCTTATAATATAGGGCATCCACTCACATATATATGAGGAATGGACTATAAATGCTCTAATACAACCTAACATTTCAACGCTTAACGGTAGGTCAACTTGCTCTCTTCATTAAACTAGACGTTATCCAACTATCTACCACAATAATTTGTGTGCTAGCTCACTAATTATACAATTTACAATGTTAAACGACTATTATCATTGCTATTTTATCTATTCTTAAGCATACGGTGATAATATTTAGTGTTCACAGTGCAATATCATGTTCTAAACATCTTTGTAATTATTCGATCCGATATCCCGTTCAACAAATCATTCATTATCTATTTTTGGTCTGATTTTCGACCCATGCACAACCCTATCAATCAAATGGTTTGTTTATCTTGTATGTTTTAATTGTTGGTCAGTTATTTTCAATTCTCTATCCTTTTATACATACATATGGATACGTTTAGCCGCTGAACTCACTTAGAAGAAAAGTATTTTCAATGAAATGGAAAGAATGGTCTTTTAGCAACAAATGAGGGTGGCATTGGGGTTCATTGGTAATCATATACAGTTATACAGTATGGAATATGCAGGTCGAAACCATATCAAAACTCTGTCAATTCAAGTACACAAACATGAGTACGGGTAGTTTGGGCAATTTTGCCTTTCCATTGAAATACATGTTCTCAGTAAAAAAAATAGTTAGGTGACAGGTTAAAACAGATTTATGTCTAATGTCAATTATGATCGAAATGAGTTTTGGTTAGAAGAGAATGTTTTGATAAAAGTATTAATTTGATTCAGGTCAAAACATGTTCAGATCAATTGGGCTAAGGTTGAAATTAGTCGTTTTAGAAAGAAGAAAGAAAAAAGAGATATATCAGAAGCAATTCACCCCACTAGATTTTTTTATGAAGGCTAGTGGTGACAGTAGGGGTGACAACGATAACCGTGGTGGCATTCGACGAAAGCCACCCTGGTGGTGACAATGGTAGCAACGACGAGGACCAAGTAGGTGGTCAATGATAATGGTGGGGTCAACACTTATGCGTTGACAGCGGTGGAGGCACGTCGGCGTGGAGGTGACAACCGTGGTTACAAATACTAATATATGATTAATATAGTAACTTAAAGAACAAACTCATGAATAAGTAATACTACTTTTTTTAACTATGAGAACCTTATATTAGAATACTCATGAACCTCGCCAATACCTTAGTAACCAATAGAAGCTTTGAATAAGTACGAGTGTTATACAAAACTACCCGCTCAAAACTCCAATAATGGTACATAAGTTGCTCAAGATTAACTATTTTAAGATATTAAGTACAGGTTTCATAAGACCAGGTATAGATCAGTGATAACTAATGAAGTGTGTATATGCAAGTACGAAGAAAAGTGAGAGTTCTTGATAGTAACATAAAGTAAGTTCAAGAAAATACTGACCAGCACTTTAAAGTCTTATACTCGTTATACCTTAACAAAACATATAAAAAAGCCTGGATGATTAATTGATGATGATGACACATGCTTTAAGCCATGCCTCCGCTTGTTGCTGTGCGAATTATCTGAAACAAAGCTGCCAGAAAGTATAGAATTTCAGATGCCAACCAAGATTAGTTATTTAAATCTCTAAGAATGCTGCATATCATTTTTATTAATTTTACTGCATAACATATTTTGGTTCACTTTTAAGTTCTATACAGTATTAAATATGATTATAGAAAATATAGTGTTAAACTAATAGCAATTAAAAAGTAAGTCTAAAGCATTTACACAAGCAATGACTAGATCAGCCGGTTTGACCCACTTGACATGTTTCCACAGTCGCTAAAACTTAAATTTTAACCCATTTGACAGCCTGGAGATAACATTAACCCAAATCGACCTGTTTTAGATAGATGGGTTGACATTTACACCTCTAATTCATTGCCTATGTTAACTGCTGGTGGGTGACATTATACATGATGCTTCCAAACGCCATAATTTCTTCCTATTAGAAATAATGAAGAAATTTCTCCTAGTCTATCAGAACCCTTAAACCCTAAACATTGCAAGCCATTCATACAAAACTTTCTAAGCAACCATGCTACATGAATCCAGATACATTCTGGCTTGGTTTTAAAAAATATTCTGTAGGATTAACTTCACTACACTACATATGCATAATAAAACACATTCATCAATGAGAATGTCAAATACATTCAATACATTGTGAATTTGAAATACTATTTTATCTGTGCAGCATGTAACAATCATATTCATACAACAAAGTCAACGAAAATACTCTTTTAAAAGCCAAAAATCACAGATAATTAGGAGTTTTCATAGACTGGAAGTTTAATACCTTTGTAACTATATATCAGAAAACTAAAATGAAAAGATAGGAACAAAGTTCAAATAAAAATTTTACTTACAGGAGCCTATTACAACAAAGATGAAAAACCCAAGCACTATAGGGCCCACAGGGTAGGAGTCTTTCTTCTTTGTTGCTGTTTCAGGCACGGCGCCACGTTTCTTGATGTTCTTCTGAAACTTCTCCACCTTTCTATCTGACAAGCGCTTGGATGTTGTCTACAAACAAACAAGATATCAACTAACTACAAAGCTAAGATGCTATATATATAGATGGACTTTCCACACTTCTCAATTTAGTTAATCCATTTTAAAGAATAAATTGAGTAGTACACATGTACAACCACAGATAAGTGTTACAACAAGATAGAATGAGAAGTTGATACATATAAAGATGAATTTCAACACATTAGAACAAATGAATTACAAAGACATAAACAAAAGAAATTTAACATGGAAAACAGATTTATAGCATAATTGGTCGTATTATTAGACGGCATAAAGAACAATGTGTCCATTATAGATCCAAAGCGATTAAGTTAATGTGAAACGGCCGAAAAGAAGCAAAATTGGGAAGCCATACTTATTATTGGCTGCAACCACTATCCCAAACCGATGATACGATAGCTTACACTTACGATAATATTCATATCCAGCAATTGAAAGTTGAAACTTGTGAACCAAACTAATCTCGAATTTTCAAAGTACCAAAATGTTATTATATGAAGATATAAAAACGTGTTCAGTAACCCAAATTATATACCTAAAATTCTAAAAAACACAGGTGAATTCTGTTATCAGGAGATATCAATCGTTCTAACACACAGAAAAAACCCTAACATAAGAGAGAAAATCAATATTATTTGATGGATCCGACCAGAATTTTCATGCAAATTCGTCGAATTCATGAACAGGAAAGCCTATGAAAGCATAACGAGTTGCCGATTACAGATTACAGTAGCACATGCATGCTAATCGAGAACAACGAAGAAAAAACCCTAACAGATGAATGGAATATCATAATAATTGAATGAACAAAGCAGTATTACTTGGATCTGACCATAATTTACATGCAATATGGTCGAATTCGTGAAATGGATCGCCTAATAACGAATAACGAGTTGCTGATTACAGATTATAATAGCACAGGCAGATAAAAACGATGCTTAATTGGACAAACGCAGAGAAATTAGGGATTGATTATTTACCATTGTAGCTTTGAGAAGATCTGCAAGAGCGATTACAGACACAAATGTTGGTATTCTGAGCCCTTTAAGAAAGAGCGATTACAGTCAAACCACTGCCTGCAGTTTCGTAAGACTCAAAACCACGGAACACTCACGAAGTCGCGATACGCAAGTGGAACATAGATGGCTTATAAACAAACGTACGGTGGCGGAGCTTGAACCACACTACAACAAACGGCGAAGAAAGTAAATTTTTTTGTATGGGACGAACTCTATATATATATATATAAATTGTTTACTATCGGACCAAAATTTTACATTACTGAACTGAAAATTAACACTGACGAAAAAAAGGAGGGTGGGGGCCTCTCCCCACCTCAATAAGCTTCGCCCATGTATGGGGGCAAAGCCGGCTCTATAATGTAATTTGTGACGCCACGAGCTTGGAGCCTCCAAAAAAATAAGGGTCTCTATTTTTAAAAGAAATTATAGTGGGTTTTGTTATTATATGGATCAATTGAATTTTGAAACTAGAATAATATTTGATAGTTGAGTCCCGATTAATTTTTTGATGATTTGATAGGTTATTGAAAAAACACAACCACACAATTCACAAAACAAACGACTCTTCCTAAGTTTTTCCTATTTGATTTATCTAATCGACTAGTCCGTTTTTGTTTTTTTTAAACCAACTCTTAAGTACTCAAGTTTAGTATACTACATTTTCTTTGATTTATTGTTTTTGTTCAAAGAAATATGATTAGGTTGTTTTTGTTTAGATTGCGTTTTTTCAAAAGGACCTTATTTTTTTAGTCCGATTGGGCCCCCAAAAAACGTTAAGTCGGTCTCGTATGAGGGTAAGCGTCCATGGTCAGATCATTCACATCCCGTTTTTATAACTATATGAGTATATTTTTTATGTTATATAGAACTGTGAATGATTATAAGCGGATCAAAGAATAAATGTTTATATTTATCTATAAATTTGATAAAGCACTTGAATCTTTGACTTTAAAGGAATGAAATATAAATTACACTTAAGGAGACCTATACATGTCATTTGATATAACCAAGAGGTACTTGGTTGTGGATTATACTCTTGCCCAAAGCAGAAAAATTATCTTATATAAATGCTAAGTGTTATGTTAAAAAAATGTGGTCCAATGTTAGAAGTCGAGACATATGTATTTTAGGACAAGGCTAACGATATATCAAATTTGAGCGTTGGTTCTAAAAAGTACTTCTAAAAGACTAGTCCTTCAACCTACTCTCTTGTGTACATAATATGTATCCCTTTCAAGAAAAGGCGAGCGTGTAGTTGCCAACCATAAGAAAAGGCGAGCGTGTTAATCTTAGTATCATATTTATAAATAATTTGGCTTGTTACAATGTATGAATTCTTTAATACAAGTTGTGAATGAACCATATCTTTTTAATGTTTAGTTGAACTATGCACGACTTTAACCACAAACCAATTAGAATCATAACCATCCAAAGGGGAAAAAGTAGAACCAATCTCTATTAGTAAAAAAAATTATTGTGACTACTATGTGCACCAATTTAAAATACGTACGAAAAAGTATAATAAATCTCTATTACAAAAAAAACTAATGATGCTGGTGATGATAAAAAAACAGGTTTGGGTTCAAATAATATAAGATTTCAATGTGCTCTTATTGCTGAACGTTATGCTAGTTGTACCCGTTAATTGTTTAGTTCATAAATCATAATTAAAGTATAGATCACATGTAAACATATAATATGATCAAACATCAACTATAGATTCATGATAGTTTTAAAATATAACTAGTAAACGTTTTAATTCAAGTTGTCGATATGTCCGAGTGGTTAAGGAGACAGACTTGAAATCTGTTGGGCTTCGCCCGCGCAGGTTCGAACCCTGCTGTCGACGATTTTATTTTTATGCACAACATCTTTGATGTTTTTGTTATTGCTTCATCTGGGCTTGATCAGCAATGCACCATCCAATGTTAACGATAGCGACGTACATCCCGCATTATCCAATGGTGTAACCAACTGCGATGCTACATCGCGTCCTCTTCTCCATGATTATGATCCAGAAGCCCTGTTGCAATCCGTCGGATCCCTCTGATTCAGATGCCTAAACTCGGAGATTGTATTGTTGCTTCCGAGCCATAGTCAATCTGTGTATTCCTAAGTGGATCATGATATTGAAATATTGTAACACTAAACATCATATGAATTCTGTGATAACAATAACCTACTCGACATCCCTTGAATAGGCTACACAACATCCTGCACAGGCAAAGCGCGACAGTAATAGATTCATTTTAACAGTAAGTTGTGTCATCTTCATACATACTCTCATGACATATATTGATCGCAAGATTTGTTATTTATAGTAAAACTTTTCATTTTTAAGCCTGATACATTTAGTAATTCAACAGTTGCATTCAAATTGTGAAAATCATCCAAACAGGCCGAAACAATTTTCCTTTAGTACGGGTCAAAACGGGTCGAGCTTCTTACTGGAAACATTTTGCCCAATCTAAACGTCAAAAACGACCCAAGACTGAGTTTATTATAGGTACCCCTTACTCCTTAACTTTTTAATTATTAATTTAAATTAATAAAATTGTTTAGAATCGTATATTACCATAATAGTATAATATCATCTTTTTCCAGAAAAACCCCTGAATCTTGATGTTTACAGTTGAGTTTCCGCATGTATATATAAAAACATTTTGAATCGAAGATTAAATTGTCGATATGTCCGAGTGGTTAAGGAGACAGACTCGAAATCTGTTGGGCTTTGCCTGCGCAGGTTCGAATCCTGCTGTCGACGTATTAAAATTTTTTTCATCACTTACGTTGGGTTCAATGTAATCACGAATAACTTGACTAAATTATCTAAAAATTGTTTGGCAACTTCAGACCAATTTAGATAATATGTTTTAACCATTCAACATTAGAGCTCTTAACCATTCAGAGGTAAATCTCTTAACCATTCAGACATGTGCTTGTGAAACAAACAGTCTGAACCATTAAGTGTTAAATCATTCAGACATCTGAACCATTAAGAGACTGATTAAGAGGCTGACAAACAGCCTCTAAAAGAGTTGGGGTGATCAACCGGCTTGCCTTGGTTGGTAGGCGTCTAGGCAGCCACGACAACCCTTTCTTTCCATATGTTTGTACGATTTTGCCCTATTCTTTAAATCATTTACCTTGAGATTACAGAGTTACAACTTATGGGTAATTTCATATACCTTATTATTTAAACCTTTTGATTTCTTAACTTTTTAAAGTTGAATTTTAAGTAATCGTGATTAGTATTCTTGAGCTTTGTGAGACATGCGATTAGATTTGGGATTTCTCTAGACATTTATCGTCTTATACTCTTATTGAAAGTCAATAAATCAATTTGATTAAAATTTGTTATTTCACTATTCGTAATCAATTTAATATTTATATTTTTCATTTTGATTTCTGGCTTACTTATTAGCATTTCTACTTTAGTATTTTCTAAGGTGTATATTTTTTTTTGTTGTTTATTGCACTTCCTCTTAGATATTATATGTTTTTTTATGATTCTAAGATATACTAATAAGAAACATTACTCATTGTTACTTGTAATGTTTGTGTTTGTCAAGTCTAGTATTGCTCAGTTACTATATTATTTGTCTAGTATAACTGTAAAACTCAACTAATTCTCACTGATTAATAAATTTATGTTAATTTGATCTGTATTTTTCACGCCATGACTTGGATGGTTGTAATGAGTTTTTTTACGATTCGAGAACTATTTTTCGATCCAAACTGCTATGATTGAATGAATGCTTCAATCATTCTTATCCAGTAATGTTTTCTAAGCCATTGAGAGAGTTCTCAAAGGATAGCTATCATCTAATGAATAGATGCCACAATGCTGGTCATAAAGGTAAATGCTACACAATTGAAGTTTTATTATCTTATTTCCTAACCTTCATTTGTTTTTTGTTAATTTCTATTTGTTTAAATTGTTTACAAGATTTTTAGAGTTTTTTTTGTTAAGCTCATCATTTTTCCTATTAACAATATTATTGTTGAATCTATTTAGAGGCAAATATTATTGTTTAATTTATTTAGCTAATTGTTTCTTTAATTGTTTTTTTTCTTGAATTTTATCATTGGTTCAGCTACATAATCTTCTTTATTTAAGAAAGGAAGACATAACATACATATATGCCAAGTTTGTTTTTGATGTGTTACCGGTAACGATTTGTTGTATATGATCATGCATACACACAAATAAATTAGGAAACATAAGGCCGAAAGCAAAATATTTTTTAAAGAAAAATGTCTCGTATTTGTTATCCGCTTTAGACCCTCAAAAAGCTTGAGCCGGCCCTACGAAGGAGGGTCTAACATGAGGAGTTTAACCTTCCTACTTCCCTATTTGAACTCGTGAAAAAAAAACAATCTACAAACACTTCTACAATGTTGGACGTATGTATATGAAAAACCAGCGTACGA
The DNA here is from genome assembly GCA_018326385.1 of Flaveria bidentis. Classification (NCBI taxonomy): domain Eukaryota; kingdom Viridiplantae; phylum Streptophyta; class Magnoliopsida; order Asterales; family Asteraceae; genus Flaveria; species Flaveria bidentis. The sequence continues at coordinate 14,820 of BJCM01095277.1, forward strand.
GTACGTTGGGTCTATTTATTATGTTGGTCTACGCCTTCACATGCTAGGAAAACTCTAAAAAAAATTTAGCATATGCATATGTTGTAGTTAATCCATCATTTGATGTTCTTTGTTCCTTTATCTCTTCCATACTCAACTCACTGCTTGCACGATGCAACCATTGTTCATCATATGTACATCTTTCAGCCTCTACCTTGTAAATTAACAATATTCAGCCACAAATTAAGCATACGTTACGTGCTTACATCGAACTCATGTTCGAAATTCATTCATTCTCTTGAATTCCATGAAAGCACACATGTATATAACTTTGTGTTACTTCAAATCCTAATTCAAGAAAAGATACAACTTACACATACTCATAAAGTCAAATATGGTCATAAGGACACGAACACATACTCTTATTTTCATTTTGACCAATAGCTTGACATTTTATTCCAGCATTCATAAATACTAAATAAAACATACTAAAACACATGATAAATGAAAATTCAATATTATCACATGAAAAAAAAACTGTTCATGACACAATATATTAAGAAATCATGATGTTACATGTTCTTAAAAAGCATGGTCTTATAGAGTGTACAATGACTATTATTTGTCTTTGAGGTATGCCTTAACAAGGCTCTATAAATTGGTTGTACTAATAAGTTCCGACATATACATTCTCAGAGTAATAAAGTATAATGTATGATATATTTAGATACGTAATACTTTTTACCCTTTTTGTTAGTTTTAACTTGAAACAAGTAATGAGTTTATCAAATTAACTAATATTTAGTATTATTAGTATTAATGATTAGAACAGCTGCAAGCATGACTAATTCTTAAAATTTAACTTGGTACTGCAAACACATCCGTCGATATGTCCGAGTGGTTAAGGAGACAGACTTGAAATCTGTTGGGCTTCGCCCGCGCAGGTTCGAACCCTGCTGTCGACGATTTTAAAATTTTTAATTTTCCACATCTTTTTTGATTCATTTGGGTCTGTACTCATAACTCATAAAACAATTGGTTTTGATCCATAGTTTCATCTCCTCTATGGAAGAAAACAGCAACGCAACCGTCACAACTCACAAATCAACGCAAGAATTGGCGATCGAAGGTCGAAAACACTACAAAATCAGCGTTTCATATGTTGTATGTAGGTGGTATATTTATGAATCTTGGATACATCAGTTTTTGTGGATACTCTTTGTTAAGCGTATCTTAACAATTAAAATGGCTTTTGATCCATGAGAAATTGAGAAGTTGTTGAGTATATAGCCTATTGGGTTCGGTTAAGCGCTTACGCCCGAAATAGAAGAGGACCATCTGTCAAAAACTGCAAGTTCTTGATCCAATTTGGCAAATATTAGAACATTTTTAGGCTTAGAATCCGTAATATCTCAAAAAAATTAGTGATACAGATGGTGTTTGTTCAACACAACCTGTCATTTGAAAGAATCAGGTTCTGCCCAAATACTTGTTCCTTCACATCTCCAAACGAATGACCCGGTTTGGATCCAGATACTTGGCATCATCATTTAAATGGTTCGGGTACACATACTGGAATCGTCATGGATTCTTGTGTTTCTTTTGCGCGTGAACATGGTTAAATATGGGTTGTATTCTTCACCCGCTCAATCAATTATCCAAATACGGCTCAAGCTGGTTTGGGGTCTAAGGGAAATTTAAATTCGAGTCCTTTGTTTAAAGAAAATCTAGCATAACATGATCCAAGTCATCACCATCGTCGCCCACACATTACCACCACCACACGATGAACCTTTTTCATTTCTAGGCATCCTAGAGCAATCTAAATACAATTTATTCCTTGTTTATATTCACCATTAAAACAACTTAATGATTAGCAAGAAGCTAGACAAAAAAAGAAAAACATTAGAGTGTTAAAATAGTGTTTCGTAGCCAACATCCCCAATTTATATTAGCTTTATAATTCCTATTTGAAAATCATGAAAACGAGAAGTAACAACGGAATTGAATACATATTTTCTTCTTAGCAGAGATGAAATATGACCTCGTTCCTATCCTTACAAAGTGTCCACCAAATCGTATAAATAACTTCTTCAAGAATCATCTTCTTAACTTTGATCATCCAACTCGAATCCGATCCATGTCAATAAGTCCAATGGGCTTTTTAAATTCAACACCACTCATTTTTCAATAGTTTTTCATTAACTTGAAGCTAACTCACAAGCACCAAAAAAATAATCCCTAGATTACATCTCTTTGTAACAACAATGACTGACATAGCAAAAAAAACACCAGTTACTCTTTTGTCAAGGTTTACAAGAGTTGAAAAACGGTCCGACAATATCAGTCTAAAAACATTCACACTAGCATCCCCATCCTCATATTTATACGAAAACACAATTTTTTCACCACTCTTTCAATTAAATAATATTTTTTTATATATTTTATTATTATATTTTTTCTCACATTCACTCATAACCACTTTTAAAAATATTAAAATTTATAAGGGTTATACCGTGTTTCCTTAAATATAAAGAAGCATAATACAATTCCTATAAATTTTTTCTCCCATTCACTCACAACTATTTATAATAATCCACTATAATATATAAAACACACACGCACATGAAAATAGGCACTTACCGTGAATGTTCTAACAAATTTTAAGCTGCACACACTTCCAAGGGGTCCTAACTGGTTATGTTACAAACACCAGGGTGCAAAAAGAAAAATACAACCCAAAGAAAAAGAATCACCAATTCACCACCACTCACCACTGTAGATTTCATCGTGTTGGCTAACCAAAGATCGTTCAATGGCGTCACTAGCAAGACTATCACGAAAAACCCTAACCACCGCCTTGAGCTCCCACCGCCACCTGCTCCGCCGCGCCGTCGCCACCGAAGCGGCGGTGAAGGCCACCGAACCACCGCCGCCGCCGTCGCTGCAGATAACCGAATCTCCAGATCGAGTGAAGTGGGACTACAGAGGCCAGAGGCAGATCATTCCGTTAGGTCAGTGGCTCCCGAAGATCGCCGTTGACGCTTATGTTGCTCCCAACGTTGTATTGGCTGGACAGGTCAACGTGCTTGATGGATCGTCGGTGTGGAACGGAGCTGTTCTCCGGGGAGATCTTAATAAGATCACTGTTGGATTCTGCTCCAATGTGCAGGAGAAGTGTGTTGTTCATGCCGCTTGGTCGTCTCCTACAGGTTTGCTTCGTAATTTGTTTGTTTTTGTTGAGCTGACAGTTAGGGTTTTGGTAGATTGTTTACTGAATCGGTAATTGTTATTGGTGTTACATGAACAGAAGTTATAGGATTGAGTTATTTGTGGATCTATTGAAACAGAAGTTATGTGATTAAGTTACTCCTTAGGATCGAAAACTTGAGGAATCATAATTACTTGGTAAATTAGACTGTTGTAATTCGGAAATGTCTGAATTAGGCTGAATTATGTTTACTGATATTTGAATATTAGGATAATTGAATGCTCAATTGGTTTGATTATGCATTTGTTACATTTGTATATAGTCCACTGTTTTCTCACATTGGAAGAACATAAATCTATGCTTCTGATAGAGTATTTTTCTTAATTTTCTTTTCAATCACTAATGGGCTTAAAGATGTACTTTTCAGATGCTATTAAGATATATTGTTTGCTAGTTACCCAATCTATTAGATTTTTCACAATTTGCCTTTGTATGATGTCAAGAAAGTATATGGATCAGTAAAGCTTAATAATAACTTCACTTGCCATCAAGCTTAGGGCACATCTGACATCTCCTTAGGTAAAACTTTAGATATTTTAGGTTTAAAACTTCAAATGCAATGGACCGTTTCTTCTTTTTTTGGTCTATGTTTTCTTTCAAAATTAGTGAAACACTGAGGATTCATCATTCTATTGGGCGACTAGTTCTAACTTCTAACTTCTAACTTTCAAACACTAAGTAATACTGCAGAGTGAAGGCTTTATTACAAAATTTTCTAATATATCATTTACATGTTGCAAGTCCTGGTAAAACGGGTGTTGCTTGCAACTTGCAAGTATCAGTTAATTAAGGTTGTGCTTTTTAATTATTGTACACATACAAGATAACTAGATGCTAGATAATGTTGGTAGAGGGTCTGATATGACATCAAGCATCATACATGATTGATTATTTGTCAAACACACTTTTGAATTATAAGTTTGTGGTTACGTCATGAGACTAAAATAGCATGCCAACTCAAAAGACCACTTATTACCATTATTTGATAAAAGGTGTTATAAAAGTTGTATGGGGTTAAAACTTATTTTGGGTAGCTGCTCAATGGTGATATTTCGAGAGGCTTGAGAATGGCTACCTGGTGATGATACTAATAGATTATATATAGCCAGAGGCAAATTGTTCGGTTAGAAATGAAACATTATAGAAAATTAGATTTAGCCAATATTTTAGATCTCCTTGCATTTCAATGAAGTATAGCTCAATAGGTGTATTTTTGTATAATTTATAAACAAGGATGTACAAAATTTATATAGAAGAGGAAGCACAACCTAAACTACACCCTTGGGACCATTTGGCAATACATTGGGCCATTTATAATCCAACACCCCAGGAGAGGTAATCATGTGCTTGGTTTTAAAAAGCGAGAAGCGCACCGAGGCGACAAGGTCTAAAACCGAAGCGCAAAAGCTGAGGGCTTTTCGTACGCAAAACGCTAAGTGTTTATATAATTTTTGTAATATAATCCTATAGGTTTTTAGCATCCCCACCCAAAATATAGCTATAAATAATGTTTATATATGCTTTAATGTATGAATTACATGTATGTATAACTTATTTAGCAACATTTATAGCACTTTGAAGCAAGAAAACACCCCCTGTACAAGAAGCGCGCGCCTCAGGGGGATTTTTCCCCAAAAAATCGCGCTTTTCTTGCGCTTTTTGTACAACATGCGCCTTGTGTTACAAAAAGCCCACACCCTCGCCTCAAGGGTCGCCTTGCACCTAGGCGCTCTTTTTAAAACCAAGATCATGTGTGGTTAACTAGGTTACTTAGTTTTGTACTTGGTTCATAGGAACAATATTCAAAAATGTAGAAAATTTATCCACCGGAACACATAGACGTCACATTCTATCATATACGTTTTAGCATACAATGAACATTAGACCAAGGTGTCCCAAAATGGATTTGTTTGTATTGTATATTATTAATTGATCTACAACATAAACTATTTTTCAACGAGCATATTCATGGAGAGATACAAGGGACCTAAAAAAGATTAGGATGACACTCACAAAGAAGAAAGTTTTGAAAACTTACATCAATGGTATGTGCTCAGTCGTTGTGAGGGTGAGATGGATGCTTTATGTTGTCACTTTTGGTTACATAAATGGTTGATGTGATTTTATTTTCCTTGCTAATTTAGGCATGCATGACATACATAGTACATGCCATCGACACTGTCATGTGGATGAATTGAATGCTAGCTTGGTAAATGACAAAGGAATGAGATGAGCAAGGTTATAGCATGAGTCATTACATTCCATCAGCATGTTGACCTAAGGGATGGAATGGTGGTTCAAGTATATATTTTCCACTCTGCAATTATATGCGTATGAGTTGAGTTAAATTGCTGAAATATAAATTCTGTAATGTAAAAAAATTAATAAGTATGAACTAAAATTGTGAGATATATTATTCATTTTGTGACTTGGGAGCATAGAACAGACACAAACAGGATCAAGACATGCATTTAGACCATGAAAACAATGATCAGTATAGATTGATGAATTTCGTTGGATACTGATCATATAGCATAATAACGTAAAACGCTTCGTCAGTTATTATAAATGTTAATTATTCATTGGATACTTAGTATGTTAATTGTTAAATGTTAATTATTACAGGTTTACCAGCCGAAACAATGATTGAACGATTCGTGACGGTTGGAGCCTACTGCCTACTGAGGTCTTGCACGATCGAGCCAGAGTGCATTATTGGCCAACATTCAATACTCATGGAAGGGTCTTTGGTTGAGACCCATTCTATCCTTGAAGCTGGGTCTGTATTGCCTCCTGGAAGAAGGATTCCGAGTGGGGAATTATGGTCTGGTAATCCAGCTAGGTTTGTGAGGAAACTTACGCATGAAGAAACCCTAGAAATCCCGAAACTTGCGGTTGCCATTAACGACTTGAGCAAAGAATATTTCAACGAGTACTTGCCATACTCAACTGTGTATTTGGAGGTCGAGAAGATGATGAAGTCTCATGGAATTTCAATTTGAATTAAAAACAATAAACTTTTAATCTTCTTTTTTCGTGTCGGATCTTCCATAAAAGGGGGAAATAAGTAAAACTCTAAAGAGACTATTAAAGGGTTTGCTTGCTTTTGTATTTTGATTCTGAGGACATGGTTTCCATCTCTTTTGTAACATCGATTTTATGATTTATGTTAAAATTATGGGATGTAGCCTTTATTCGGCCTTTTGGGAGTATGTCCATCTTCAAGATCTTGTTTTTTTAATTATAAAAGTGTGTTACCGGAAAATTCATGTGACCTGTCAAAACATTGCTAATCAAGTAAATCTTTTGAGGTTGCTATAGAAATCCGGTGAAAGCAAGATTTGTACCAATAGAAATCCAGTGAAAGCAAGATTTGTACTAAAGACTTATGTTAGAGTGCTTTTATGTTTTTATCATTGTATCACTTCTTAAATGTTGTTATTTTGTTGGCATTTTTGGGCTTCTTGTATGTTAAACTGAAAAACATAAATAAATGAACTTTTATTGAAGGTTTAAGGGTATTCCGAGTTTCGGACAATACTATGCATGATAATGAGGATCCAAAGGTCATGCCACCATAACCTAGTCTCTGATTCAATGCAATTGCTGCTGTAGAGACTAAACCAGAGTCAGATGGGGGTGCATCACATGACTCCCCCAAGCCGGAGCCCCAACAACCTAACTCCGTATAGTGTTTGTGAACCATGGTTGGGTGAACGTACATTGCTGTATAAATTAGCTACTGAAACGTAATGGACATATCTATTGTTTACTAACAAGATAGGTATGTCATCGTAGATCAAAATTAAACCATAGCGCTACTAGAAAACTAACTTTCAATGACCTATGAGGTTCCTCTTTGTTCAGTTCTTTATTTTTATCCATCCTTGTTTCTGCATAGTACACACAGGCTTGTGGAAACATTTCGTCGAAATGTATTAAACGAATCTGACTTTTGAACGAGCTAACTACTTCTTAGTATTGGGATAAGTAGTCGTTTTGTTCTGATTTCTAGTGTTTGCTATGAAATCTTGATGATCTGATCTATCTATCAAACTGTTGTATTTTAGATCCTTACTCATCTTGAGATGGAGCCGAGGGATCCTATTGGAAGCAATATCTATATTCGTTACGATAAATGAAAGGTTTGCCCCTACCCTGTCCTCCAAACCCTACCAATAACCTTGCTATATGTGGAACTTACTATGTATATTTGTTTGTATTCATGTTTAGGTCGTGCATTGGTGGTTGATCAGACAGTACTTGTATCATAAGAAACTTCTTTTCAAATGGTGTTCTGTCTCATACAGTCAATTTCTAAAGTTTATTTGAATACATATGCATCTTCCTTTTCAACCGGTGGATTTGACCTGCGTCATGATTTCAGTATACTTCAGGGTATTAAAAAGTATACCATAAGATTTTGATTTGGTTTCCA
>BJCM01095280.1:0-20626 GCA_018326385.1 Flaveria bidentis
CTCCAACGACTCTAAGAAGGACTCACTGAAGCAGCAGTTCGAGAACTTCACTCATATTGCTGGAGAGACCCTCAACCAGCAGTACTTCAGGTACATGGATCTTATCTCTTCTCTTTAGTCTGTGAAGATCACTCCCGAACTCAGAGATCTTACTAGAAAGTTCATGAGTGTTTTTCCAAACGTGTGGACATTCTACCGTGTCTCTATCAAGAGAATAGAAAACTTGAACACTCTTACTATGAAAAAATTCTACGGCATCCTTGATGGATATCGCCTAGAGATGGAGAGTAAGAAGGGCCACCAAACAAGCAGACCCATGAGTCTTCCTGCTATCAATGCTTTAATGGTTGCTGAAGGCTCAATACCCCCACAACCTCAGCACTACCTGACCTACCAGCAACCATCCTGCTCTTCTTGAACATACATCACTTTTCCTGAGACTCCAAGGTCTCAACAGGCTCAACACAATTCCTTCCAAGAAAGTTATGCCTTTGTTTAAGGAAGTGGACACTCTGGTGATATTCAATATTGTTTTGATGATCTTGAGTATTTTAATCCAGATGATGTAGAGTACATGGACATTGTCCAACAGATGGCTCTTTTAACTTATAGAGTGAAGAAGTCCTTTAAGAGAACTGGAAGGCAATTCCCTCAAAACCCAACTACCAGCAAGTTTGGGTTTGAGAAGACCACGGCAAAGTGTTGCAACTGTAACCAACTCGGGTACTTTGCAAGGGAATGCAAGGCTCCCAAGACCAATCCAGGAACCCCACATGCCTCCACACATCCCTCAACCTCAAAGCCCACAGAAAAGTCAACTGAAACAGCTGCAATGGCTCTAGAAGTTGACTGGAGCTTCATGGTAGATGATGTGACTCCTGCTCAAGCTCTCATGGCCGGAACAGACGATGCCCAGGTATATGAACATCTCTATACTCCAGCCTGCATAGCTAAAGTTAAACTTTATCAGGATTACAATATGTAAATTAGATCTAATATTGAGTCTTTAAATATTTTAAAATCTGATTTTAAGAGAGCTGAATCTAACGAGTTAGAGAAAACTGTGTCTCTTTTAAAACATGAACACACCAACTACAAGACTCAAATCAAGGATCTGAGATCCAAATTGCCTGAGGCTCAAGCCTAGCTTATCACTGCTGAGGCTCACGCAAGAAAGCATGCTATTTTTTAGCAGAACTTTCAAGTTATTCTTGCATCATCTTCCCACTCCAAACTTTGTTATCAGAACAAAGGAGGGTTGGGAACGAATGAAATTGCTCCACCACACTCTTATGAGTCTTTTAGACAACCTAGATGTGATACTAAGGAGCAAGAGGTTCCAACTGTTGACCCTTCCTCACTAGAGTTGAAGGATGAAGCATCAATAGTGGCCACCACAGGGAAGGAACAGGTAGATGTACCCATCTCCTCCTGTGAAAATCAAATCCTAACCACTAAGGCCAGAAGAAGCAGAACCAAAGCTGCTAGAAGAACTGCCAAGAAAGTGGCCGAGTCCAAGCTGAAGATTGATCCAAAGCCAAAAGGTGTCTTTATCTCAGCTGGATTCCAAGTGTTAGGTATTTATGATTCAGGAAAAGAGTGTAATACTAGCACACCTGTCCTACCAAAGGATCAGAAGTTGAAGGGAAAGGTTGCTGATGAAGAGAAGAAGCCCAAGAAACAGCAACCCTCATATTCCCAAAAGACTAACATTGCATGCATAATGTGTGGTCTGCAAAACCACATGGCTAAACATTGCAACTACAATCCTGTAAGCACACATTATGCAAATAATGTTAGAAAAGAAGGAGTCAAGGAAGGTTTCACATTTGGACCTTTACAAATGGTTCAAGTGATGAAGAAGGTAAAGCTAGTTTCCGAAGCAAGGTTGCTTTCGTAAGAAACTCCTTCTTCCGAAGGGAAAATTGCTTCGGAAGCAAAAGCTACTAAAGTTCAGAAGAACAAGAATGCTCCCTTGAAACCATCCTAGAAGAAGACTGCTTTGGAAGAAAAGGTAGTGAAGGCTTCTTCCGAAAAGAAAGAAGCTTCGGAAAAAGGCCATGCTGCAAAAGCTTCAACAAGCTCATCCTCCAAGATCTACCAAAGGATAGACTAGAAGATCAAGGAAGATGCTATAGCCAAACCTCTTCTTCAAAGACCTCTATTGAACCCCCATGCATATCTTTTGGTTCAATTATATCATTATCTTTGGAAGAACCCAAGACCAGCAAGGCTTGGGCTTCCAAACAAAACTAACAATCTCATCTTATGTGCAGGGACATCCATATGACAAGAACAAGAATGTCTGGATTGTAGATAGTGGATGCTCTAGGCACATGACAGGGAACAGATCTCTCCTTCAATAGTTTTAAAACTATGATGGAGGTCCTGTCCAATTTGGAGGTGAGGCCGGAGTATATATTTCTGGCAGAGGGAGTATATCCAATGGTAAGTTAAAGGTTGACAAAGTTCACTTTGTCAAACAACTTGAACACAATCTGTTAAGTGTTTCTCAATTCTATGATCAAAAGCACCAGATGCTTTTCACAGAACATGAGTGCATTATCCTCAAATCAGGGATGACAATTCCTCTGGAATTGGTGCTTCTTAGATCTCCCTGGAAAGGGGATATGTACAAGCTGGATATGAACAATGCTTCCCCAATGGGTGAAGTATTATGCTTTCTTTCCAAAGATGATAGTGATGAGTCAACACCGTGGCATAAACATATGTGTCATGTAAATTTTATGACAATGAAAAAATTGGCTAAAAATTAACATGGTACATGGTTTGCCTAAAAAGGAGTTTTTCTACAAAGATAACTGTGTTGCATACCTGAAAGGGAAACAACAAGGGACATCTCACAAATCCATATGTGTTAACTCTATCACTACCCCGTTACACTTATGGCACATGGATCTTTTTGGTCCCACAAGTTTAATGAGCATTGGAAGGAAATCATACTGCCTTTTGATAGTTGATGATTTTACAAGATTCACATGGGTATTATTTTTAAGAACTAAAGATGAAACTGCTGAAATATTAAAATCTTGCATTCTTAAAGTAGAAAATAAAATTTATCACAAGGTTAAAATAATTAGAAGTGATCAAAGGACTGAGTTTAAGAACTTCATTCTTGACTCATTCTTTAACTCAAAAGGGTTTTCCAGACAATATTGTGCTCCCAGAACTCCTCAACAAAACGGTGTTGCTGAGAGGAGGAACATGACACTTATTGAGGCTGCTCGAACTATTTTAGCTGATTCAAAACTACCTCTAACATTCTGGGTAGAGGCAGGCAGCACTGCATGCTATGTGCGGAACAGAGTTCTTGTAGTTAAGCCACATGGAAAAACCCCTTATGAGCTATGGAACAAGAGGCCACCATTCATTGGCTTTCTGAGGTCCTTTGGCAGCAGGTGTACCATACTTAACACAAAAGACAATTTAGAAAAATTTGTTGAAAAGTCGGATAATGCTATCTTTGTTGGATACTGTTCTAGCTCCAAAGCTTATAGAGTATACAACATTAAGAATCAAGAATTTGAGGAGTCATCCAATATAGTTGTTAATGAGCACACTCCTTGTGTTAGGGGGAATGGCCCTGATCATATCTTTGATTTAGAATTGTTTCTAAACTATTCTAAACCATCTTATGAGAATGTTTTAGTTGGAACAGGTGCTCAAAATGATGCTGATGCTGCTGCTAATGATCAACTGTTTGAGCTACCCAGACCTCGGCCAAATTGTCCAAGTGCTGTAATATATCAAGCTTCCACTATTCACAGATCTAACAGCTTAACCATTTCAAGGAATAGTGAAGCTTCAACAAGTGAATCACTTGCTGAGCCTCAAAACTCATCAGGTGATCCACCACAACACCAAGCAGAAGGAAGTAGTGTTTTGAATGAACAAGCAACTGTTAATACTACTTCATAGCCAACCATTGATGATGTTTCTCACTCATTCAATCAGTCCTCATTAAATGATTTTGAAACAACAGCTAGACAGAGTGTTCCAGTTCCTAAGCAGCATATGTCCAACCTGGATCTATCTCTGCAACTAGAAGTGATTCCTCGTCCTAGGATTCATAACACTCATCCAACTGAGAACATCATAGGGGATGTCTCTGAAGGTGTGAGAACAAGAGGACAGACTCATCATGGGAATTTCTGCTTGTACTCATGCTTTTTATCCCAGATGGAACCCAAAAAGGTAGAAGATGCCTTGAAAGATAGTAGCTGGCTTGAATCGTTGCAAGAGGAGCTGCTTCAATCAAGAGACAGAAGGTATGGAACCTATGTCAGCTACCATCTGGTCAAGTACCAATAGGCACTAAATGGGTTTTCAGAAACAAAAGAGATAATAGAGACTTGATCATCAAGAACAAAGCAAGACTTGTAGTTCAAGGATACACACAAGAGGAAGGAATTGATTATACTGATGTCTTTGCACCTGTTACAAGACTCGAGGCAGTTAGGATCTTCCTTGCTTATGCTGCATCCAAGGACTTCACTGTCTATCAACTTGACGTCAAGTGTGCCTTTCTATATGGGGATATAGATAGGGAAGTCTAAGATTGTTCACAGCCACATCACGCTATTATTAAATCCAAATATATTATTCATAAGTTTCAAAGGTAACATTACAAACATAAGTCTCAAATAAAGAAATTAACAAGCACAATAAGAAATATAACAAGCTCATTCATTTATTTAACTAGGTCCATTCCTAGGTGTGAAGAAGCTTCAAAAGTGGCGATCAAACTTGAGTATTTCTTGAAACATGTTAAAAATAAAAGGTCAACAATAATGTTGGTGAGATTTCCATAGTTTTCAATACATAAGTATATAAAAGATGGCAATTCATGTTGTAAGTTAGAGAACAAAGTAACTAGGGATGGAAGACAGAATGCACAATCAAAACTTGATAGATTTTTACAAGTCTCAAACGTTTACAAGTATATACGATTAGCTAAGTGTACTTGGATCAACCAAGCAGGCTTGTCAGGCCCATAGATCTATAACGTCGCCAGGCTAGCAAGAGTTAATGATTGTATATATATTCGCCATTACATGATAGCTATAAAGTTCAACTAACCACAACACATAAGTAAATTGCCAAAAGTTTACAAGAATCAAACGTTTACAAGTGCAATGGTTATAATGTAATATGTTTCACCCCAAAGTGTGAAAATAGGAAAAAGGGCTATAGAAATACTCAATTGATCAATAAGTATATATTTGAGGATTAAAATAGAATAATAAACGTCGTTCAACGTAGTCCTTCACAATACACCTAAAATATGTATTTACAAGATTTTTAAGCTTAACTATAGTAAATTTAATGTTTTAACGAGAGTTAGGGTTAAGTAACATTTGGGGATTTTTGTAAGTACGTTATATATCTTAATAAAGAAATTTACCGTTTATGTTTTGTAATAGAGAAAATAAAATTAAACCCTTTGTAACAACTATTAAAGTTTAAATATAAAATTTAAAGAAACACTTTAAAATAATCATGATTTAAAAGGTAACATTTGGACCAATAATAATTTATAATTTATTATTTATTATTTGAAATCCATTATAATAGAAATAAATAAAGAATAACCTTTGTTAAAAGGTTTTATTAAGAAAAAGTTATTTAATTATTTAAATTTAAGAAAACAAATAATATTTGATGTCTATAAAAATATTTAAAGTTTACAAAAATTATTTTTATATTTATTAAAAATTTTCCATAATTATTTTATTGGCTAAAAAGCCTTAAAAATACATGAGGGTGCCCGGGTTCGAACCCGGGACCTCATGTTGATGCTTCAAGTGTTTTAACCAGTAAAGTAGGGCCGCGGCCTTGTTTACTTTGGTTTTAAATTCTTTTAAACGCACATTAAAACTTCCCCCAAACCTCAAGAACCCTAGCGGTAAATTGGATCAAATTGAACCTCAACTCGATGTTCTTAACCAAATTAAACTTAGGGCTTTTATTCCCTAAGTGAAACCGAATGTTTTCGGTGTGTGTAACTTACGTGTTCGAGTTCAAATTGGGGGTTTTAGACTACAGAACGGTCGCGGTTATGTCAAAACTGGTTCAAGTTGAAAACGTGAACAATAATCAAATTCGTGTTGCAAAAGGCAACCAAGATCTCGGTGAGCAAAAGCCCTCTAACAATTTCAGGTCTTGAAGTTTAATGATGGTGTTCGAGTGACTGCAGGTTCACGATGAAGATGGTGGTTGATTGAGGAGTGTGTGCATGTTTCAGATGAATTTTTGTTGATTAAACGCTTAGGAGTTGTTAGATTATTGATTAGGTTATGTGAATTGGGTTATTATTGAAGTTTAATAACCGAACTGTTAGAACTTTGAGATCGACAATTACCAAGCTCAATCGACACCCATTGCCGACGTTAAACTAAAATTAAAGTGCACTTAAGGTTCGAAACGTACACACGGATTTAATTTAAACAAATGTTTTTGGTGGGTTGTAGAGTCGTCGGAGTTCTCCGAAGGTGACCGGGGAGGCCAACAGAAATACGGGGTGGGCGGGGGGTTTTGGTTGAAAATTTAAAATTTACACATTGGCCCCCTTAAGATTAGAGTTATTATCATTTTATGTAAAACTTTCTTTCAAAGTTTATAAAGTGACAAAACAACCCCTTAACTCACTTAATTTAGGTTTGAAACATTTTTAATAACTTATAAAGTCTTATTATTACTATTATTATTATTATTATTACAAAACTTACTTATCTTTTCTTGTTAATATTATTATTATTAAAATCATTATTACGATTGTTATTTAATTATTATGTAATAATTTACATTATCAACTTTCAAGTTAAAGAATTAAAGACAAATTAAAGCAATAAGCATAAGTAACCCATAAGTTTCATATATGGCAATAACGGTCCTTACAAGAATTAACAATGCTAACTTTAAATTAACCTAAAATTAGAAGATGTTACAGTCTCCCAATAAGAATTTCGTCCCGAAATTAAGAATAAACTAAGCGAACAAATGCGAGTATCTCTCCTTCATATGATACTCATGCTCCCAAGTGAACTCAGCTCTACACTTATTTTCCTAATGAACCTTGACAATTGGAGTAGTTGTGGTTCTAGTTTTCTTCATGATGCGATCCATAATTTGAACAGGTTTCTCAACTAAGGGCAATGACTCGTCAATCTGATTGTCTTCCAGTGGAACATGCAAACTCTCGTCAGCCAAACTGTTGAAGCATATATTGTCATATATAGTGTGTCTGTCGCTTGACGAATAGTCTAGGCTTAATGTATTACACCTGATATTTTGTAAACATATGAAACTGGGTCATTCGTAAGAGCATGTGCGAATGAAACTCAGTGGTATGACTGAGTCATGCTAATGGACTAGTCGTGCGACTGAGAGATGTGATTGGGGCATTCGTAAGACTGAACCATAAGAATGGTCCAGTCGTACGATTGAACCATACACATGGTCCAATCGCACGAATGGGCCCAATCGCATGTAATATGGGCCGAGGCCTATATATACTAGCTTTAATGTGTAGAGAGATAAGGATTTGAGAGGGAGTCTACCCGGGGCCTAGGGCTGCCAGATGAGATGGGAGATCATGCTCGATCTCCCCTTGCCAAGAGTCTTGATTCTTATGTTGTAACGAGCTTGTAATTGTTAGGTTTTATCAATGAAACCAATTTTTGATAGTTCGTGTTATTGATTTGACTTTTGGTTTTGGTTGTTTATCCTTCCGTCAAGAACACGCTCGGATGTCTACCGATCAAGCCGACTTCACAATTGGTATCAGAGTCGGTTACTACTGGAATGATCTAACAATCATTCTAGCAACCTGAGCTCTTGATTTCTAGATCTAATTTTAGATCTTGACGTTAAACCCACTTTATGTTCTTCATGTTTTGCTCAGATCTTGTTACTTGTGGTGTTTCTATGTTAAAATTGAACTTGAAACCACGTTCTGATCACCCTTTCGAATCTGATGATGCCTATTTTGTTTTGGTTCATGTAAAATTCGTCAGATTAGGGTTTTGGGCAGCCCTGGCGGCTGCAGATCTGAAAATCTGCGTGCAGACCAGTTCATGCGACTAGGCCATGCGAATGGACCATTCGTATGATTCGACCATTCATGCGACACGACCAGTCGTATGTTCAATCGCACGAATATGCCATCCTCATTGACTCATCCGCATTTGTTCCAGACCAAAAAAAGGAGTCTGGTTGCACAGATTTGAAGATGAGCAAAGCATATTCACCCTGAGATTCTTTTGTCAAATAAGTTAGATGTATACCCCATTACTCGTCGGACTTCCAGAACAGGTAAATGTAATTGGAGCACAAAAGAGAGAAGAGAAGATGTCAGCAGTCGGTGCTGATTTTGTGGTGTAGTCAGGAGCATCTAACTATTTATGGGCCAATCAAGTTATATCTATCCGCACAATCCATTGTTAGGGGGAATTCATGTATAAAAAAATTGAAGACGCTATCAAAAAGTAATGATGTGAGCCAGTTTCTGATGATGAATCTAAGTGCACGCTAATTTGGTTGAGATTGTCAGCTGTGGATTGGAACCTTCTACCTTTTCCCCAATACACCATATGAAGACGCCAAGAGAGCAAAACATTTATATATTGGGATATGTTGAATGTGAGAGGGAATGTCTGTAGGTGTTAATGTTAATCAGGTTAGCTTGTGTGAAGATTGAAGCAATGGGAAACTGTTCATGTCATTATCTGGAAAAATCAGTCATATGGGGAATCTTGCTACTTTGATGGTGTTCTGCAAAGTAAATGAAAGCTATTATGCCTAAATTCATTTTCAGGGATACTGTAGCAACCTGAGGGATCGGCAACGTTGGCTAATATGGTTGTTCGTTTGATTCTATTGGAAACCATAGCAAAGATTGACTGAAGATTGTAAGAGGTGCTTTCTACTATTCGCAAGCAACGTCCAAAGTGGAATTTGTGGGAGCATATATTGTCATATATAGTGTGTCTGTCGGTTGACGAATAGTCTAGGCTTGATGTATTACACCTGATATGTTGTAAACAAATGAAACTGTTTCATTCGTAGGGGCATATGCAAATGAGACTCAGTCGTACGATTGAGCCATGCTAATGGACCAGTCGTGCGACTGAGAGATGCGATTGGGGCATTCATAGTACTGAACCATAAGAATGGTCCAATCGTACGATTGAACCATACGCATGGTCCAGTCGTACGATTGAACCAAACGTATGGTCCAATCGCAGGAATCGGCCCAGTCGCATCTAATAAGGGCCGAGGCCTATATATACCAGTTTCACTGTGTAGAGAGATAAGGATTTGAGAAGGAGTCTGCTCGGGGCCTAGGGCTGCACAAATTTGAAGATGAGCAAAGCATATTCACCCTGAGATTGTTTTGTCAAATAAGGTCGATGTATACCCCATTATTCATCGGACTTCTAGAATAGGTGAATGTAATTGGAACACAAAAGATAGAAGAGAAGATGTCAGCAGTCGATGCTGATTTTATGGGGTAGTCATGAGCATCTAACTATTTATGGGCCAATCAAGTTATATCTATCCGCACAACAAGCATTCCCATTCTTAGGGGGAATTAATGTATAGAGAAATTGACGACGCAATCAGAAAGTAATGATGTGGGCCAGTTTCTGATGATGAATCTGAGTTCACGCTGATTTGGTTGAGATTGTCAACTGTGGATTGGAGCCTTCTACCTTTTGCCCAATACACCGTGTGAAGACGCCAAGAGAGCAAAACATTTATATAATGGGTTATGTTGAATATGAGGGGGAATGTCTGTAGGTGTTAATGTTAATCAGGTTAGCTTGTGTGAAGATTGAAGCAATGGAAAACTGTTCATGTCATTATCTAAAAAAATCAGTCATATGGGGAATCTTGCTGCTTTGATGGTGTTCTGCAATTTAAATGAAAGCTATTATGCCTAAATTCATTTTCAGGGATATTGTAGCAACCTAACAGATCGGCAACTTTGGCTAATATGGTTGTTCGTTTGATTCTACTAGAAACCATAACAAAGATTGACTGAAGATTGTAAGAGGTCCTATCTACTATTCGCAAGCAACGTCCAAGGGGGGAATTTGTTGGAGCATATATTGTCATATATAGTGTGTCCGTCGGTTGACGAATAGTCTAGGCTTGATGTATTACACCTGATATGTTGTAAACAAATGAAACTATGTCATTCGTAGGAGAATAAGTGAATAAGACTCAGTCGTACGACTAAGCCATGCTAATGGACCAGTCGTGCGACTGAGAGATGCGATTGGGGCATTCGTAATACTGAACCATAAGAATGTTCCAGTCGTACGATTGAACCATACGCATGGTCCAATGGCATGAATGGGCCCAGTCGCATCTAATAAGGGCGGAGGCCTATATATACTAGTTTTAATGTGTAAAGAGATAAGGATTTGAGAGGGAGTCTGCCCGGGGCCTAGGGCTGCACAGATTTGAAGATGAGCAAAGCATATTCACCCTGAGATTCTTATGTTAAATAAGTTCAATGTATACCCTATTATTCGTCGGACTTCCAGAATAGGTGAATGTAATTGGAACACAAAACAGAGAAGAGAAGATGTCAGTAGTCGGTGCTAATTTTTTGGGGTAGTCATGAGCATCTAACTATTTATGGGCCAATAAAGTTATATCTGTCCGCACAACGAGGATTCCCATTCTTAAGGCGAATTCATGTATAGAGAAATTGACGACGCAATCAGAAAATAATGATGTGAGCCAGTTTCTAATGAGGAATCTGAGTGCATGTTGATTTGGTTGAGATTGTCAGCTGTGGATTGGAACCTTGTACCTTTTGCCCAATACACCGTATGAAGACGCCAAGAGAGCAAAACATTTATATATATGGTTATGATGAATGTGAGGGGGAATGTCTGCTGGTGTTAATGTTAATTAGTTTAGCTTATGTGAAGATTGAAGCAATGGAAAACTGTTCATGCCATTATCTGGAAAAATCAGTCATAAGGGGAATCTTGCTGCTTTGATGGTGTTCTGCAATGTATGTGAAAGCTATTATGCCTAAATTCATTTTCTGGGATATTGTAGCAACCTAACAGATCAGCAACTTTGGCTAATATGGTTGTTCGTTTGATTCTATTGGAAACCATAGCAAAGATTGACTGAAGATTGTAAGAGGTGCTATCTACTATTCGCAAGCAACGTCCAAGGGGGACTTTGTTGGAGCATATATTGTCATATATAGTGTGTCTGTCGGTTGACGAATAGTCTAGGCTTGATGTATTACACCTGATATGTTGTAAACAAATGAAACTGTATCATTTGTAGGAGCATATGCGAATGAGACTCAGTCGTATGACTGAGCCATGCTAATGGACCAGTCGTGCGACTGGGAGATTCGATTGGGGCATTCGTAATACTGAACCATAAGAATGGTCTAGTCGTACGATTGAACCATACGCATTTTCTACTCATACGATTGAACCATACGCATGGTTCAATCGCACGAATGGGCCCAGTCACATCTAATAAGGGTCGAGCCCTATATATACTAGTTTCAATGTGTAGAGAGATAAGGATTTGAGAGGGAGTCTGCCTGGGGCCTAGGGCTGCTTAAATTTGAAGATGAGTAAAGCATATTCACCCTGAGATTCTTTTGTCAAATAAGTTCGATGTATACCCCATTATTCGTCGAACTTCCAGAATAGGTGAATGTAATTGGAACACAAAAGAGAGAAGAGAAGATGTCAGCACTCGATGCTGATTTTGTGGGGTAGTCATGAGCATCTAACTATTTATGGGCCAATCAAGTTATATCTGTCCGCACAACAAGGATTCCCATTCTTAAGGGGAATTCATGTATATAGAAATTGACGATGCAATCAGAAAGTAATGATGTGAGCCGGTTTCTGATGATGAATCTGAGTGCACGCTGATTTGGTTGAGATTTTCAGCTGTGGATTGGAACCTTCTACCATTTGCACAATACACCGTATGAAGACGCCAAGAGACAAAACATTTATATATTGGGTTAAGTTGAATGTGAGGGGGAATATCTGCTGGTGTTAATGTTAATCAGGTTAACTTGAGTGAAGATTGAAGCAATGGAAAACTGTTCATGTCATTATTTGGAAAAATCAGTCATATGGGGAATCTTGTTTTTTATGGTGTTCTGCAATGTAAATGAAAGCTATTATGCCTAAATTCATTTTCAGGGATACTGTAGCAACCTAACGGATCAGCAAGTTGGCTAATATGGTTGTTCGTTTGGTTCTATTGGAAACCATAGCAAAGATTGACTGAAGATTGTAAGAGGTGTTATCTACTATTCGCAAGCAACGTCCAAGGGCGAATTTGTTGGAGCATATATTGTCATATATAGTGTGTTCGTCGGTTAACGAATAGTCTAGGCTTGATGTATTACACCTGATATGTTGTAAACAAATGAAACTATGTCATTCGTAGGAGCATATGCGAATGAGACTCAGTCGTATCACTGAACCATGCTAATGGACCAGTCGTGCGACTGAGAGCTGCGATTGGGGCATTCGTAATAATGAACCATAAGAATGGTCCCGTCGTACGATTGAACCATACGAATGGTCCAGTCGTACGATTGAACCATACGCATGGTCTAATCGCACAAATGGGCCCAGTCGCATCTAATAAGGGCCTAGGCCTATATATACCAGTTTCAATGTGTAGAGAGATAAGGATTCGGGGCCTAGGGCTGCACAGATTTGAAGATGAGCAAAGCATATTCACACTGAGATTATTTTGTCAAATAAGTTCGATGTATACCCCATTATTCGTCGGACTTCCAGAATAGGTGAATGTAATTGGAACACAAAAGAGAGAAGAGAAGATGTCAGCAGTCGGTGCTGATTTTGTGGGGTAGTCATGAGCATCTAACTATTTACGGGCCAATCAAGTTATATCTGTCCGCAAAACGAGGATTCCCATTATTAGGGGGAATTCATGTATTGAGAAATTGACGACGCAATCAGAACGTAATGATATGAGCCGGTTTCTAATGATGAATCTGAGTGCACGCTAATTTGGTTGAGATTGCCAGCTGTGGATTGGAACCTTCTACCTTTTGCCCAATACACCGTATGAAGACGCCAAGAGAGCAAAACATTTATATATTGGGTTATAATGAATGTGAGGGGGAATGTCTACAGGTGTTAATGTTAATTAGGTTAGCTTGTGTGAAGATTGTAGCAATGGAAAACTATTCATGTCATTATCTAGAAAAATCAGTCATATAGGGAATCTTGCTGCTTTGATGGTGTTCTGCAATGTATGTGAAAGCTATTATGCCTAAATTCATTTTCAGGGATATTGTAGCAACCTAACAGATCGGCAACTTTGGCTAATATGGTTGTTCGTTTGATTCTATTGGAAACCATAGCAAAGATTGACTGAAGATTGTAAGAGGTGCTATCTACTATTCGCAAGCAACGTCCAAGGGGGAATTTGTTGGAGCATATATTGTCATATATAGTGTGTCCGTCGGTTGACGAATAGTCTAGGCTTGATGTATTACACCTGATATGTTGTAAACACATGAAATTGGGTCATTCGTAGGAGCATATGCGAATGAGACTCAATCGTAAGACTGAGCCATGCTAATGGACCAGTCGTGCGACTGAGAGATGCGATTGGGGCATTCGTAAGACTGAACCATAAGAATTGTCCAGTTGTATGATTGAACCATACGCATGGTCCTGTCGTACGATTGAACCATACGCATGGTCCAATCGCATGAATGGGCCCAGTCGCATCTAATATGGGCCGAGGCCTATATATACCAGTTTCAATGTGTAAAGAGATAAGGATTTGAGAGGGAGTCTGCCCGGGGCGTAGGGCTGCCCGGATGAGAGGGGAGATCATGTTGGATCTCCCCTTGCCAAGAGTCTTGATTCTTATATTGTAACGAGCTTGTAATCGTTAGGATTTATCAATGAAACCAATTTTTGATTGTTCGTGTCATTGATTTGACTTTTGGTTTTGGTTGTTTATCCTTCCGTCAAGAACAGGCTCGGATGTCTACCGATCAAGCCGACTTCACACAAACACTTTCTCAAATTTAAGACATGAAGCACACGATGATCTCCACTAAGGTTGGAAGGTAGTTCCAGTCTATAAGCCACTTTCCCAATCCTTTTCAGGATCTTGAAAGGTCCTACAAATCTTGGAGCTAGTTTACCATTCTTTCCAAAGCAAACAACACCTTTCCACGGTGAAACCTTTAGAAGAAGCATGTCACCAACTTGGAACTCCAATGGCTTACGACGCTTATTGGCATAACTCTTTTGTTGACTTCTTGCCACTTCAAGGTTCTTGCGGATTGTGGATACTTTATCGGTCGTTTCTTGTATAAGTTTAGTACTAGTGATGAAGTTTTCTCCAACGTCGGTCCAACAGATCGGTGATCGGCATTTACGACCACAAAGTGCTTCAAATGGTGCCATCTTGATACTCGAGGGACAACTATTGTTATACAAAAATTCCGTGAGCGGAAAATGCGTATCCCAGTCACCACCAAAGTCAAGGACACAATGACGCAGCAGGTCCTTGAGGGTTTGGATGGTTCATTGGGTTTGACCATCAGTTTGAGGATCGTAAGCCATACATAAATCCAATTGGGTACCCAAGAGTTCTTGCATAGACGACCAAAAGTGTTAAGTGAAACGAGCATCTCGGTCGGATATGATGTGCAACGACACTCCATGACAACTCCCAATTTCGTCAATGTAAATGCAAGCCAGTCTTGAAATTTTGTATATGTCTCGTATGGGTATGAAATGTGCCGTCTTTGTCAAATGGTCTACAATCACCCATATACTATGATGACCACGAGGAGTACAAGGTAACTGGGTTATGAAATCCATGGATATATGTTCCCATTTCCACATAGGGATTTCGGGTTGTTCAAGTAAACCACTTGGTCGTTGATGCTCGGCTTTGACTCTTGCACACATGAGACACTTGGAAACATATGACGCGATATCTTTCTTCATTCCAAGCCACCAATATTTTACTGGGTTGAGTAAGATTGATATTCTAACTGTGAATCGAATATGGTAATCAAGTCAATGATTGAATGGCGAAAACCAACAATCAAAGAACATTCAATGCAAGGAAAATACTCATAAATGCTTTTGTATTGTATATATTAAAGTTGATTGATTACAGAGAATAATTACAACAAAAATTCTCTATCTATCAGCTGTCACCTCAGGTACGAGGTTATCTATTCTCTTTATAGGCAGACAAGATGCCTTTACAAAGTGAGTAAACTACCCCTGAGCTATTACATCAGAAACTAGTCTAAGTCTTGATCCGCATCTTTGCTTGTTCATCCACATTGACAAATGCGGATGAGTTAACTTGATCAACATTTCTTCACTGGATCATCCGCATTAGTATGTTGGTCATCCGCATTGGTTAATGCGGAGAACAAATACTTATGCGCATTTCTTTAGTCATCCGCATTTATCAAATGCGGATGAGCAAAGTCTTGTCTGCATTAACTTTTAGTCTTCCACATTAGTCAATGCGGAAGAGTAAATACTTTTCCGCATTAGTATTATGTCTTCCGCATTAGTCAATGCGGAATAGTAAATACTTGTTCGCATTAGCATTATGTCTTCCGTATTAACAATTGTGGAAGACAACACTTCTTCTTTTCCTTAGTAGAAGTTCATCCACATTTCTTCTTGGACTTGAGGGATTCCACCAGAGCAATCATCAAATCAACCATTGAGTTGGCATGTATGATCCTTTCAGGATGCACCAATACTCCCCCTAAGGATTATACAACCTAGTTTTCCTTAATGTTTGGGAGGTGATTGGTGTTGTGATGATTCAGCTGGGTCTTTTAGTGGTGTAAAAGGTGCTGCTTGTCTTGGATCCAAAATTGCCTTGATCATGTAGACAAAATCTTGAGCATCTGACATTTTGTCCTTGCTTAGTATATGAATCTTCATTCTGCTCATATCATGAATGGCTTCAATTGGTAGTTTCTTTAGATAAATTGGTTCCTAGATAGACACTGTTGATAGCCCATCCCTGTGAATCAAGAGAGAACCATCTACATCAACTTCAAGTTTGACAATGTTGCCCAATTTTAAAGGTGTCCTCTTCTTCTTCCTTTTCTCCCTCTTAGCACTAATCTGATCATAAGCCATCTTCAATATTTTTATACACTTTAGAAAGAAATGTAGATCTTCTTGACCTAATTTGTTTGATGTCTCTCTGAAGTGCCTTGTGTATAAGTATTGAATGTATGATTGATCCAGTAGTCTCACTTCATATCCACTGAATAATCTGATTTCAGCACATTCTTTTCCTCCCTACTTCCTCTCAATCACCAGTAGGTTTCACTCTAAGTTCAGGAAACACTACTTCTTCAGCTGGTTTTGTCTGTTTCATTTCCAGAGGGTTCTTGAATGTCTTTTCTTTTATCATACATTATGCTTTCAAAGAATTGAAGTTGTTGGTTCTCTTGAACATTTTGAGCATTCCTTCAAATTCATATCCTTTAAACATGGCATTATGGTTGATCATCTCCAGATTAGCCAGTTCTTTTAGGTCATGAATCTCAAGTGCATTTACCAGAGCAGAGTACTGTGTAAAAAATTGCACTAGACCAGAGATCCTTTTAAACATAAACATATTCCATGAACTATCATACTTCCAGGCAATAATTTTCTGGTCTGTTTTGCCTTTTGGAGTAGATACTCCTCTGATCATCTCAGCAGTCATCAACCCTTCCTAAAGTTTTAGTTGGGAGGGTTCAACAAACCACTCTGGATATTTATGAATAACAGGTGCAAGATAGTTTTGATCTTTATCAGTAAGATTCATGTCATGTGTAGAAACTCTCGATCTTGGCTTTTTATTGAGCATTTCATCTTCTAACTGCTTTAACTTTTCTTTCTTATTATTTATCAACCTAAGTGTAGTAGCTTTTAATGAATTAGTCTTCATGTTTGCCAATTTTCTTTTGGTGAAGCCTTGATTAGTGAGGTAATCCTTCATTTCCTTATCAGTCATACTATAAGCATCAAGAAATAATGGTTCATGAATTGGGGATGATTTCTTCATTGAAGACAGCTTGGGTAGGGGAACCTGTCTTGGCAATGGTCTTTCCTACCCAGTTGGTTTCTTCATAGAAGATTCTTTATGCATAGGAGCATCTTTGGTGATTGCTTTTTCATATTCTGTTTCAATATTTGGATCCAGCAGCCTTTTCACTTTATCTTCCTCTACCTTCATTCCTTCATATTTCATTCCAAATACTTCATCTGGATCATACCCTTGATTGATCAGAAACATAGCTTTGATCATTAAGTCATCAGTTTGGGCTTTTGACACTATTTCTTCCACTTCGTGTTCTTTTTTCATAGGACTGTCCATATGAACATCCTTTTCAGCATCATATCCACCAGCTATCTCTCCCTCTTCTAGATCAATAATAATAGATTGTTTCTTTAACTGAGCTTCAGCCTGCTCATATTCTTCAAGAAATTCGGCAATAGCAGCTAGGCTTCTTGAATCATCTTTCTTCTTCTTAACACTTTCTTCTTCAATTACTAGTCTTTTACCCTTAACTTTTTCAGCTAGATATTTTCTCTTTCTTGAATATGTTTAAAGTTGTGGACTTGAAGTTTCACCCTTTTCAATCACTTCAGACACTTTCTTAGGTGTGGTTTGTTCTTGATCATTCACTTTTATTTCTTCCTTCTCATTTTCTGATTCTTTTTCTTTTTCTCTTTCTTTTTCACACATTTCTCTTATCTTTTCTTTTTGTTCTTCAGTTAATGACACAGCAAGGACAATCGGCATGTTCAACTCTTTCGCCAAAGGAACTGGAGATCTGGGGATGAATACAATAGGATCAAAATCAGTCCTTTGATTTTTTCCAAATTCCCAAAAGTCATTATCTACACTGAATTCTTCAGATCTAAAGCTGTCTAAAGTACTAAAAAGTTCCTCAAATTCAGATTTCTCAATGTGATCAGCATAGGTTTTTCCAAAGTATATCACCATCTCTAGACTCTGTTACTCATGCTTTGTTTGACTTGTATCACCTTCTTGTTCTTCATTGTCATAAACAGACTTGTTATCATCATTATCAACCTTTTCTTGTTCTTCATCATCAACCTTTTCTTGTTCATCTTTCATATCATCATCCACTTCACTTCTTTGAATCTCAATTATCATCTCAAGTTCAGAGATCCTTTTGTTTTTGCTATCAATTTCTTTTTCAAGATTGGAGATGATTTCAGCTTGTTCTTCTATAATGTACTCTTGTTCTTCCATTGCTATTGTTTGAATTGCAAGAGTGTCAATATGTCCACTAACTTCTTCTATTGAATGATTAAGTGCAACATTTAAAGTTTCAATTTCCTTTTCTTTCTCCTTTATTTCAGCTTTATGTTTTTCATTGATATCTTTCAACTCCTGCTCCTTTTCATCAAGCTCTAGAATTCTATCATCAATTATTCTAGCCCTCCTGTTTAGTGTTCTCTCCATTCTTTTAGCCTTTTGCAATAGTTCAGTTATCAACTCATCCTTTTCATCAGGCTTATTCACATTTGATTTAGCAAAGCTCTCTGAGGGAGCAGTCTTAGAAGTTGCCTTTTTGTAGGCATTTGAGTATGATGATCCTCCTCATCAAAATATGATTTGGATGTTTTAGAAGCACTAGTTGATCCTCCAACTTCAGCAGGGTAATCATGGGATGGCAAAGGTTGGAATGGTGATATAGGTGAGTGATGATGAGGTGATATTGGTGACGGTTGAGGGGTTTTTATGGTGTTGGTTGTGGTGATGGTTGAGGTGCTATTGGTGAAGGTTGAGGGGTTGTTTGTGGTGTTGGTTGTGGTGATTGTTGAGGTGCTGGTTGTGATGTTAGTTGTGGTGATGGTTGTGGTGATGGTTTGAGATGCTACTGGTGAAGGTTGAGGTGATGGTTATGGTGATGGTGAGGTGCTAGTTGTGATGTTGGTTGTGGTGATGGTTGTGGTGATGGTTGTGGTGATGATTGAGCTTGTGCTTGACCTTCTTGATTTATTTGCTGAATCATCCATGGAAGAAGAGGTGAGTGAGCACCACTGTAAAAGTTTCTTGGGTCCCTCTTCTTAATGTATTTGTAGGATCTTGCATCATAGTGAGGAATATCAAGCACTGGTCCTTCATTAGCGATATCAGGGAATGATTCATTGATCAGGCATTGAATGAATCTTGGATACATCAGGAACTTGTATCTTTCCCCTTCTTGAATGTTTGAAATCAGGCCATTGAAAACATATGCAGACATATTAAATGGCCTGTTGGTGCAGAGAGCACAGATTGCTGAGGATGTGAGGACCGGAATGTCATTCCATCCTGTCTTTCTCTTGGACAGACAATGTTGAAACATATGAATTAGGAATCTCCAAGGTAGATCAACTAATCCTTTAACACTTTGTTTTGCTTCATATCCTCCTTCATAACCAATTTCAGCAAAAAATGTGGTTATTTCCTCATCATCTAGCTCCAGAGGAGCATTAGCATCATCACCAAATTGTAAGCATCTTCTGACAGAATCTTCAGAGATACTCAAAGTGAGATCATTGTTGATTCTCCCAGTTAATGTTTTAACATCATCAGCTTCAACTACCTCAGCTGACTTCCAAAAGGACCTGATGAGATTCTCATAGATTGTGGGTCTCATAGTGATAGCATAGGCTACCCTTGTGGTAGATAAGAATTGATCATATCTCTAAGTCCTTCAGTTTCAGGCACATCAGGGTTTAAATAACCACTGACATTATGGAGCTTGCTCCATGTAAGATTTTCCATGTAATCTGCACAAGAGACATGTGTGTTAGTTATCAGTTTGACTTTAAATGGACAAGGATGAATGCTTGTCATTTCTGTTGCATTGTTGTCATAGCAAATGGTGAGTTTGTTATTCAACAATCACAGTTTCTATGTTTGAACCATTAATGAGATATTGTTTCATTGATTTGTTACAAATGCTTCATTTTTCATCATGCTCTGTTCTTACAACAAACATGAATGTCAAGGTTTTTATGATGATAAGAATTTTTTGTTGGTTTGCATGCTCATTGAAGTCGAAAAGGTGTATTATGTTACATCAATAAGACATGTTTTTTTGTGTTCTTCTTTATCAGTTGGTTCATTGTTTGATTTAGGTTTAACAGTCCGACACTTAGGTCTTGATTAAAATTTTTTATGGAAATTTCACCTTGTTTCCGAAACAAATGTGGTTTCAGAATTAAGAACAAGAACCGATTGGGTAGAATCACACGAAAATCTTTGATTGTTTGTGATGAATATGATCAAAGTGGGTGTACTGTGTGTTTGCGCTCGTCTCACTATGAAGTCTCTCAAATTTGAAAAGTATTAAATGACCCGTTTAAATTCCTTTAAATAGTCAAATAATGGCTTTTACAAGTTTAACAAGTTTAAGATCAAATGTGGTCACCACTGTAGCGAATGTGGAAGTGAAAATTTTGTCTTTTGATCATCCGCATTTGTTAACTGTAGCAAATGCGGAAGACAAAATTTGAACTTTGTCTATCCGTATTCCTTC
>BJCM01095293.1:0-13244 GCA_018326385.1 Flaveria bidentis
AATGAACGATGAAGATAATATAACTATTATCTATGTGTACGTATGATGTATGATCGCATGAAAGAAAAGAACGGTTTTAACGAAAGAAAAGTATGTTTTATTTTATAAAACTAGAACTCACTCAGCAACGCTGACTTTGATGTGTTTCCAGTTGGCAGGTAATGATTGCTGAGGATGGCACGAGGTGGCTACTCAGCTCTTTTGGGATGACATCCATTTATTTAATGCTTTTGTGATGTAATGCAACAATATATTTTGTAATTGATTGATGATGTATTATTTGGCAAAAGTTTTTATAATGGAATGAGATGTCATTTTGAATGTTTCCGCTGCAATATTTTCATAAGGCAAATGTAATTATATGTTTTATGTGCGATGAGGATCCAACTATAAGCGTCCCAGGAATAGGGCCTTACACTCACGTTTAAAATGCCCCTTTTCACCACAATTGAAGCAGGTGACCTTGGTTTTGTCGAAACCAAAGATCGTATCTTTTGTGGCTACGAGATTCTGGCCCGTCTTCTTAACAAACTTTTTGGCTCGTCTAACTGCACTTGCTAGAGCCCACATGATATCCATCCTTTCCAGCTCGTTCTCGTCAACCTGCTCATAGTCTTCATCTGCAAGATGACAATACACGATCTTCCCAGCAACTAGACCGTCATATGATTGAACCACTGCTGCAAGAAGGTCCATGTGCTCTTTTACAACCTCCACTGTGATGTTACCGAGATTCCCGGTCTTCAACTTCATTGTATTTGCTTCAGGCACTATGTATTGAGTCGATGACCCAGACGTTTCTTGTCCTGAAGTAGTGGATTGGGAAGGAGCTGTGGAACTGGACACAAAAGCTGTTTGAAGTGGTGCTCCTGAACTAGTTGGATTGGGAACCAAGTTGTAGAATGAAAGATTTTGAACGTACGATCCTTTCTTAGACTTGTACTTCATTCTCAGTTCCTCCTCCCTTAATTTCAGGATGAAGTCATTAATGTCCAACGTAGCAAGTATGTCATTCTATCTCAGGTTGGACACAAATGAATCCCACTTCTCAGGAAAACCATCTGCAAAGCTTGAGACTTTATCTTCCATAGACGTCGTTACACCATGAATCCCACTTCTCAGGATGTAATATCATACTTCAACAAAAGGATGGTGGAAAGATTGAAAGAACTTTCAGTTTTGAAGAGCTTATTACAAGTGTCTAAGCCTAAGAGGGAGTATTGTTAGGTCTAGGATCAATAGATCTAGTCCATTTTGTATAGGCTTAGAACTTTAATTAATATTTGAAATGAATACTTGTAATTCATTATTATGTATGCATTAAATGTATAGGTTAACCCATATATGTGTGTTGATTTATGTATGTTTGCAGGTAAAACATTATAATTGGTGAATTTCTAAAGTTAACCAAGTGTAAGAAACATCTACGGATGAACATTTTGTTCTTCCGTAGATATGTTTCTTACAAGTAATATATATCTGAAGATCTTTTGGGGATAAACAACCAACTCTGAGGATGAAAGTGAACTTTGCTTCGAAAGAACAAGATTGCTTCGAAAGAACAAGATAGCTTCAGAAGAACAAGCCTCCTGCGGAAAAACAAACATCTACGGAAGACCATAGTCCTATGGAGTCCAAACATATGTATTTAATAATACAAGTGTTACAAGTCAACAAGTCAACAAGTCAGTTATATACACGAATCCCAAGAGATCCGGTGATTCCTTAACAGAAACAATTCCAAATCCCAAGAGATCTAGTGTTTCTTTAACAGAAAAATTATTGTCTATAAATATGGATCCTAGGTTTCAAATCAAAGCATGGCTTCGACTGTAAACATCCAAGCAACATTACAACCACCAAAACATCACATCAAATCACACAAATCAAAACCCTAGCAGCCGTCACATCTTCAACCACTCAAATCAATATCATTCATTCATTGTTTATTCAACTATAATCATCAACATTTTTAATGGAATACGTCTGAATTTAATATTTGTCTGATCATTAATTGTGTTTCATTCATTACGTTCATCTTATTATTTAATCATTATTAATATTGAAGTTAATACACACAATTAAACTAAGTTAACATTGATTCCGCAAACGTTGACTTGACTTCAATCAACATTGATAATTCCTGATTGCAATCCTTGGATTCACAAATGTAATAAACGTCAATATGGTAACACTATGAGTAGTGACCTCGGGAGGTATGGTCTTACAAACTTTTTATCCACCATGACTCCATAAGATTTTAAAATTTTTGACTTGTTAGCTTGATGAAAAGATAAGAAAGATCAATTTCCCGTCCTATCCACCGCGGCACGAGATTTACTAACCTTACAAGCTTCAACGGTAGCTTCTAAATCTGTTTTTTATGTTAGTGGTAAGGTTATATCAGTACGACGAACTCGACTCACTCCCCAACCGGTTGAAATGTCAATTTGCTTGAAAGATTATTTGGATGCCGCAGAAAGAGTACAAGACAAATGTTCACTTGAAGGAGAAATGAAATACCAAGCAAAATTATACGAGGACGAGGTAAAGAGCGGATTGACACCTGGAATGACCGATGATGAAGCGGGATATGATGAGCACCTTTGTAACAATTCTGGTTCTGGAGGCGAAAAATAAACGTACAAGTATGCAATGAACGAATGAAGAACGACTAGGCTGAATGTTTAGTTTTTAAAAACTATTATTTACACTTCTATGTTGTTTAAATTGTATAAATATTTTATATATTTTACTTTTATTATATATCTCACTTTGATTAATTATATAAATGTTTAAATATACATCTTTAATATAAATAATAATATGATTATATTTTTTAACAAAAAAATGTATAAATTAATATAAATAATAATATGATTATATTTTTTAACAAAAAAAGTTAAATTTTATCTTTAATACCATAAAAATATTATATGAATTAAAAAAACGGACCGGTTTTGGCCCGAACCGGTTTCCAAACCGACCCAAACCGGTTTAGTATGGTTGGGATTTTGGGATTTGAAACAGGTTTCTAAACCAAACCGGTTTCGGGCCAAACCGGTTTTGACCGGCGTTGACCCAACCAGTTTGGTTTGGACCCCAAACCGATTTTTAAAAAACCCCGGTTTGTACACCTCTAAAAAAGCTAGGTCTAATACAAAACGATTTCATGCTAATTTTATGTTATTTGAATTGGTGTACTTTTTTTCGTAGATTTTGTTTTAAATATAATAAGTTTCCGAATACAAATTCGAGTAACTCTATGTTTTGACATGGATTTAGTGCATACATTAGCACGTCGCTGTCGCCGAAATCGAAAAATCCGGGCATAATTATTACTTTATATAATACTAATTCCTGGCTTAGATGTGCATTATGGTTTGTATCATATGTTTTGTGGATTGTATTTTATTTGTTTTTTTTTGGATTTTTATATTTAACCCTATGGTTTTCAACATTTATATTTAATACTAACATTTTTTTTTGACTTTCAACTTTAGTCCTATTTACTTTTATTCGTTTACAAGTTTTTCATTTTACGTCTTGGTCTAAACTTTTCGAGTTTACATTTTTTTTCAGTTTAATGGTCGCGTTGTATTTTACGTTTCGGTCTGATTTGTACTCATGTTGTAACACACGTGCATAGTTTAATGTTTTTGCATCTATTTTTCGTTAACTTTATATTATTTTTTTTTGTTTTACAAGCTCGTCTGGTGTAGGTGGTTGCTAGTAAATGTGTGACATTTATGCTGATTAGAACGGTTTTATGTCTCCCATCGCAATGCGTGTGGATAGAATACTAATTATCTCTAATCTCTAAGAACTAATAAAGGGACTGTTTGATAGCATCTGAATCAACCTCTTAATGATTAAGATGTCTGAATGGTACAACATTTAATGGTTCAAACCATTTGTTTCGCGAACAAATGTCTGAATGGTTCAGACATGTGCCTCTGAATGGTTAAGCATTATACTAATGCCGAACAATTAAGAGGTCTAATGCTAAATGGTTAAGACCTTTTATCTGAATTGGTTAGACATTTGTCTTAGAATAATTAACCGATATACTAGCTCTTAATGGTTCAAACATTTTAGTGGTTCAACAATTAATAGTTTATACATTTTATTGGTTAACATTTAATTATTCAAAAATTACCAAACAACCCCGTAATAATATAAAAATTATAAAACAACCCCCTATTAATTCAAAAATTACAAAAGAGACTCAAAGTAATAATAAATAGAAGTTAAGGAAGCTCTTGACCTTTAGCACGCTCCTCGCACGTGCAACATTTCAAATTCATCCATCTCAAACAGAAGGCTAGGGTTTTATAAAAGAAAGGTCGGCGATCTCGGGCAGTTCGGTCACCTGCCCGTTTTCGCAATTTCTCTTTCTCCACCCCTTTCACCCTCCCGCTTCCTGCAATTCATTCGAAATATATACACCCCTAAATACTCTCTAACAACACACACACACACACACACACACATCCTCTCTCCATATTCACATTTCATTTCAGCCTTTACTGTGGTTGAAATTTCATCTACACTCGTCAGATTTTATCTGAAGTAAGGTATAACCGTATAATCTGTTGATTATCTTCTAATTTCAGCCTAGGGTTTATTTGAGTCTTTAAGTTTTATTTTCAACTGTAAATCTATGTTTTGTTCGTGTTTTGATGTGGCGGTTGTACGTGTTTTGTGTTTCGCTGTTTGTGTTTAGCGATTTATGTTTCTCGCAGTGTAGGGTTTATCTGTATGTTGAGGTTGTTGGTTGTTTGATGTATGTGCTTTGGTTGCAGATCTTAGGTTAGTCGTTGGTTTATGTTATCACTTGATTTGTTTGATTACGTATTTGGTGACGGAGTTGGTGAAGCGATATGAGTTTTGGAGTAAAATTGCAGATTTGAACTTGTTGGATGCTTTGATTTTTTTAGTGTTCTTTTGTTCATAGGTCTTTTGAATTGAGAGATTTGCTTTTGCGTTAAGAGTTTGTAGGGAGATTTTGGTTGATTTTGACTGATCAATTTTGTAAATATAAAAATATGATACTTTTGTACTATCAGTTGTTATTGAAGGATAAACATAGTGACAATTATATGATTTTTTTTAATTTGTACTGTATGATGTGAGGGGTTGGGTGGGTGTACTGGTAAATGGTGTTCTCACCTCAATCATCCCAACCAAAGGTTGTGGATTCACGTCTGGTAGTTTATCTTAATTATTTAGGTGTTGCTTATTGTTGTAGTTTAGGAGTAGACGGGGAATATGTGTACTGTTTTATTGTTAAGTATTGAAATTTTCATTTGGGAAAATGTGATGGGAAAGTGACTAGATGCTTATAACTTGAATAATTAAGAAGTAGCATTTTGGATAAAACCTTTTCAGTTTTTATAGCTGATCTACAGCTCTGATTTTTTTTTGAATATATGTTGTTAGGCATCGTGATATTGTTTTACTTACTTTTAAAGCATTTACAACATGTTGTCAAATATTTTGATTCAAGTGTAAAGTGTGGTACTAGTGATTTACACATTTTTCATTGCCACATTGTTTTCTAATTGTTACTCATGCTGTTATTGTTGGTACTTATCTACTTGTTGTCAACGTGACAACCATCTTATGAGTTCTGGGGAAACATAGTGTTCTATACGTGTTTAAAGTCTGGTACTATAATGATTCTAATTCTTGTGTTTTACAAGTAGGAAAAAATGGCTGTAGAGATTACCGAATTCTTGTTATCTGCTCAATCAGCCGATGCAAAGGTGCGAACTGAGGCAGAGGCTAGGCTTCGGCAGTTTCAAGAGCAAAACCTTCCAGGATTTCTTCTTTCTTTGTCACTTGAGCTCTCAAATGATGGCAAGCCTATGGAGTCTCGCAGATTGGCCGGTATTGTGCTTAAGAACTCTTTGGATGCTAAAGATGCTGCTACGAAGGACCACTTAGTGCAACGGTGGGTATCAAATGATGTGTCATTTAGATCCCAAGTCAAAGGCTTGCTGTTAAGTACTCTTGGTTCATCTGTCCCTGAAGCAAGGCACACTGCTGCCCAAGTCATTGCGAAAATTGCTTCTGTTGAAATTCCAAGAAAAGAATGGCCTGAACTTATTGGTTCTTTGCTCGGAAATATGACCCAACAAGATAAGCCATCATCATTGAAGCAAGCAACTTTAGAGGCACTTGGGTATGTATGTGAAGAGATATCCCACAATGATCTTGTGCAAGATGAGGTTAACTCTGTTCTCACTGCTGTAGTTCAAGGAATGAATGTTATCGAACAGAGCTCTGTGCGCCTTGCCGCAACTACCGCATTGTACAATGCACTTGATTTTGCACAAACCAATTTTGAAAACGAGATGGAGAGGAACTACATCATGAAAGTTGTTTGTGAAACAGCCGTGGCGAAAGAAGCAGAAGTTAGACAAGCTGCTTTTGAATGTCTTGTTTCAATAGCATCAACCTATTATGATGTTTTAGAGCCATATATGCAGACTCTTTTTGAACTAACTGCGAATGCCGTCAAAGGAGATGAAGAAGGTGTTGCTCTTCAAGCAATTGAGTTCTGGAGTTCAATCTGCGATGAAGAGATTGAGCTTCAAGACTTTGAAAGTGGTGATTCATACCATTCACGTTTCATAGAGAAGGCTTTATCGTTGTTGGTTCCCATGTTGCTTGAAACTTTATTGAAGCAGGATGAAGATCAGGATCAAGAAGATGGGATCTGGAATCTTGCTATGGCCGGGGGAACATGCCTTGGTCTTGTTTCTAGAACTGTAGGTGATGCTATAGTGCCCTTAGTTATGCCTTTTGTGCAGGACAATATTTCAAAGCCCGATTGGCGATCCCGTGAGGCTGCTACATATGCATTTGGATCAATTCTTGAAGGCCCAAGTGTTGAAAAGCTCTCTCCAATGGTTGTCATGGCATTAGATTTTCTTCTTAATGCTATGAGGGATCAAAACAGCCATGTGAAAGACACCACTGCATGGACCCTAAGCCGTATTTTTGAGCTTTTGCACAGTCCAGCCACTGGTTTTTCTGTTATTTCACCATCTAATCTTCAAAGAGTTATGGCCGTCCTTCTAGAAAGTATCAAAGATTCTCCCCATGTTGCAGAAAAGGTCTGTGGGGCTATCTATTATCTTGCTCAAGGCTATGAGGGTTTTGAAGCTGGCTCCTCTGTTCTCACACCATATCTTCCAGATATCATAACCTCACTTATAGCAACTGCTGAACGAACAGATGCTCATGATACAAAGTTAAGGTCTGCAGCCTATGAAACCTTGAATGAAGTGGTTAGATGTTCTAACCTTGTTGAATCATCTCAATTAATATCGCAACTTCTTCCTGTTATCATGAACAAGTTGGGACAAACAATCGAGCTTCAGATTCTGTCATCAGATGATAGAGAAAATCAAGGAGATGTGCAAGCTCTACTTTGTGGTGTCATGCAAGTGATTATTCAGAAACTTAGCAGTACTGATGAAACTAAGCCCATTATTCTTCAAGCTGCAGATCAGATTATGATGCTATTTCTGAAGGTGTTTGCTTGCCGTAGCTCAACAGTACATGAAGAAGCAATGCTTGCCATTGGTGCTCTTGCTTATGCCACTGGACCAGAATTTGGGAAGTATATGCCAGAGTTCTACAAATATTTGGAAATGGGTCTTCAGAATTTTCAGGAATACCAGGTTTGTTCCATCTCTGTTGGTGTGGTTGGTGATATATGTCGAGCTTTGGATGACAAGATGTTACCATATTGTGATAATATTATGGCACTCCTCCTTAAGGATCTTTCTAGTGGTGACTTACATCGGTCTGTTAAGCCTCCAATTTTTTCATGCTTTGGTGACGTGGCACTTGCAATTGGGGAACACTTTGAAAAGTATGTTTCTTATGCAATTCCAATGATGCAAGGAGCTGCTGAAGTGTGTGCACAAATAGACAGTAATGATGAAGAGATGGTCGAGTATGGCAATCAGCTGAAGAGAAGTATCTTTGAGGCGTATTCAGGTATCTTACAAGGGTTCAAGAGTTCAAAGGCAGAGCTCATGTTGCCTCATGCCCCACATCTTTTGAAGTTTATAGAAGTTGTTGTTAAGGATGCTCAAAGGTACGGATTATCTTTTCTTTTTGTTTCTGTACAACTTTTTCGCTTGACTCTCTGTGTTGAACTATTTGTTTCATATACTAATCTGTTTCATATTTGCCTCATAATTAATGTTGAAAGAATTTGTTGAAAAGCCATATCACCAAAGACAGACTAATGAAGTTTGATGATGAGCTGACAAAGCCTTCGGATGCCTGTTTTGGCTGATGCATTATTCATCCATGATAATAAACAATTTGGTTGATTTCTTAGATCATTTGTCAATTTTAATATCTGAAATGGCCAATTAGCTTTAAAAATGAATTGAATTAACAAAAGTTATCACACATACATATATGTTAGTATGTTTTATTATTTGTTTCTTAATTATCAACTATAAACCATCTGGGCAAGAATAGAACTATCTTCATTAGTATTTTTGTTGTCTAATGCCCAGAGGTTGACTAAAAAATCATGTACTTTTGTTATAAATAAGTTGGGCTAAAATTTGACTACAGAAAATATTATCGGTAATATAATCTAAAATTTGGATTGGGTTTTGCAGGGATGAAAGTGTGGTAAGAGCAGCTGTAGCAGTTCTGGGAGATCTTGCAGACGCACTTGGTTCAAATGTGAAGATGCTGTTCAAAGATATGGCATTCTGCAGTGAGTTCTTGAGAGAATGCCTT
Source organism: Flaveria bidentis (assembly GCA_018326385.1). Classification (NCBI taxonomy): domain Eukaryota; kingdom Viridiplantae; phylum Streptophyta; class Magnoliopsida; order Asterales; family Asteraceae; genus Flaveria; species Flaveria bidentis. Next base: position 8,782 of record BJCM01095293.1, read on the forward strand.
CAGTCTGAAGACGAACAACTCAAAGAGACTGCTACTTGGACCCAAGGGATGATCGGGCGCGTATTTTCAGTATGTGGGTAAGTTTGGTAATCGAAAAATACACTTTTTCATGGTACAAGTTTGAAATTCTGGGTGTTGGGGCAGGGAAATGTAGTATGTTCACTGTGTTTTTTGTACTTTGAATTTAAGTACAAATTTGGGGGAAAGGTAGTCATTATGTACAAGACTAGGCCACTACAACGGTGGCTGATCATTTTTATGAAATTTTGTTTGGTTGTACCTTCTGTCATATGCTGTTTTATTTGTCTCACATTCTGTCTGGTTGCGATCACCGCCTAGGCGCCTACAGTAAGGTCCACCACCGGCCAAATGGTCTGGTCACTTTTTGGGAGTGCTTTGGTCTATTTACATCACCGACCCTTAAAATAACAATTTTTTAAAACCTTTTGTAAGCTATTGCGATTCAGGCCTGGCTTAGTGTGGCTTAGTTTGATTTAATTAGATTGTTAGAACTTAAAAAACATAATTAGAAATGCAAGGTCTAGATGTGAATTGGATTGAAAAATGATACGAGTCTTTGGCTTACAACATCGAATGTTTTTTTGGGCTTTTAATCGAGCCAATGAGTGAGCCACCTTGGCTCGTGCTCGGCTTAGCTGTTTACAGACTAAGCAACTTTTAGTGAGTTTTCCTGAGTATTTTTCAAGTGAGTTTTCATGCATAAGTTATTTGAACGGCTCTAATACAAACACACGCTCTATTTTAAACAAGTAATCTGTGACTTTTCTAGTTTTCTATTAGAATATTCTCATTTCTATATTATAGAACTAACACTTAGAATTTCAGAAGACGTAAATGCTACATTATATTATCATTTAGATTAGTAATATGAATCCTCCAACACACTTTGTAACAAATTTTTTCTATATTGGTGGTGTCAACATCTAAATTGTTAACTAGGATAGATTCCTGTTAGTGACAACTAGGAGTATCCAACCTCACGTTGTACGAGGGTTCTAAGTCTCAAAAGAAAAAGAAAAATTGCAATAGTTGATATGATTTTGTTAGATAATTACCGCTTTCTCGTTATGCCTACAAACCAAACATGGTTGTCACGTCGAGAGAAATGTTTTTTTCCAGGATCATAACAATCATCTTGTTACCAGCCATAGACCAGCGAAATTAGACTATAAGAAAACCCAGTGCTCATTTCACTTGCTTTTTAAATATATAGGTTAATATAAAAAGATGATGTAACATTGCTTTGGCTAAAACCCAAAACATGCAATTGTCTATAGTCATCTCCTTCGAACATAGGTATCCCATGTGGTTTTACGGAAGCAGATTAACGGATCCAAGCTCAGATGATTATGTGGTCATCATCACAGCCTTCAAACACAACCATTACCAAGCACAAACATAGATCTAAGAAGCTAAGCATCATCATGCGTGTAACAATAGTCACTATCATCAAATCAACATCCCAAAACCAATACAATAGAGCATAAACCAAGAAACATAGGCTCTAACAACAAAACAACTAAGAGTAACAATCAAAACAGATCCTAATCAGCTACTAAAAAACGATTAAGCTGATAAGTGGAGACATATCTCCGACATGGTTGCGACATAGGCTGCCACTCCAAATGAAGGAGCTACATTATAGCCTAAGTTAGAGAATAATAGTAAAGATGAAACAAATGGGAAACCAACAATAGTAAGCCTTAGGTGAGAAAATAACGGCCATCATTGACCCCGACAAAATCCCCCAAATACATCGTCAAAGCCGAGGATTCAGCTACAATAGTCGGCAACCACCAAAAGACAACACCGCTGCCGTCCATCGTGAGCACCCACGTGACTCTCGCCATCTCTGCCTTTCCCTCTCTACCTTATGAAGCTGGAAAGAGTAGGCCGGGGACAACCTACACCAAAGCTCCAACTCCCACAAACCCACTCCGTCTCTCTATCAAAACATATTTATAACACATGTTAAAAACACGGTTTTGCTTTCAAATACATATAAATATTATAAGCCGGGGTTTTCCCGCTGTGATGTGTTGTGTTGAGCTTGAATGCTTGATTTAACTTCGATGATGCTTGCTTTTGACAAAACATTAAAGTATAAATAATACATCTAAATAATTACTAAATGTTTTAGGCACGACACAAGGGATGCTTGCCACACTAAAGCAGCAAAAACTAACCTTTTCACTACCATCATCACAACCCATTAAGTTAACTATCTTCATTGTTTTAAACCTATACAAATTAAGTAAATTTAATTATAAATTAGGGGTGATAGACTGCATCAAAAACTACCAATACATAAAGTACAATGCCCGTAATAAAAAAAACCATGAAAACTACTATGCCTTGTTTGAAATTCATGTAAAGATCGTCTGAGAATCATATATATGTATATATAATAAGTGTTTATAAGGCTAAAAAACGAGAGCTCAGTATGGCTGAAAATAACACCATAGCCATGCTGAAACAATGAACAACGACAAAGTTTTATATCGTCACAACCTTTGTAGACAAGTACAAATAACTGGAAGTTCTGAATCTCAACCTTGAAGACTTAAAAAAGATGTTTACTTTAATCTTAGAGTGTGAAGGCATGGTAGACAAGTACAAATCTATGGCTGCAATTCTCAGGATAAAGTTTGAAAACAACGTTGAACAAACAAGTGACAAGGAAGAAGAAGTTTTGTATGCAACTCCTTTGAGCATTCATGACCCATTACACATTGGAGTTACAATTCCTTAATCAACGCTTTCTATCTGATGGCGTTGGTAAAGTTGAGGTAAAACAAGTTGATCTCTTCGGACTATCGCGACATAACATAAAAGACTTGGGTAATCTACTTCTTGAAAGTCCCTCAAGAGATAGAAGAGGATACATGTTGAATTACTACTAATCAAGATGCTAGAGGGATGAAGATAGAGTTTTGGTAGCATCATCTTAGTGGGAGTTTATTGATCTATGAATAGGATAAAGCTTATTAAAACTCAAGAATTCAACACTGGTTGACAACTGTCACTTTCTGTCAAGTGCTTAATCAACTACCAAACAACTTGTGCTGAATGATTGCCGATCAACATATGTTGAACCACTGTCGATCAATACTTATCTGGCGTGCTGCTGATAAGCACTAAACTCCATGAGCCGCTGATCAACTGTTACACAAGATAATATTTTCTGTACTGGCGGCTTTTGTGTTCTACCTTTAGGAGACAACATAATACTAAAGCTGCTTAACTTTGATGTGTTGGTTGTCTGTCTTATTGTACATTCTGAATATGGAATAGTTTATTTTTATTGTTTAGATTTCATAGTATAAAACTCTTATAAGTGTATGGTAGAGGTAAGCTTTGTTAAGCTACTTGTGTATCTGTTGAATATTACTTTTTGTACTCAGTTTTGATTGATCAAGTGAATATTTTGAAATAACAACTTGTGTATTTATCATTACTCAAAATATTTCTGTTTGTTAATAAGTTATTAACTTAGCTTTTGAACTTGTTAACTTCTGATCAAATAAAAAAGTTTTGTTAATCCATAAATCCCATCCAACACCTGTTGTATTATCTACTATTAAAATTTCTAGAAAATATTCTTTAACAAGTATTGGGGTTGAAGAACTATCTAAACATCATAAGGTATTGGACATGTATTCTTTTGTGACTTGTAACGGGTGTGCGATCAAGTATATATGAAATATGTTTAGCTTCCTTAAATTTTTAACAAATTAAGTTTTGATTTCGTTTTCTAATAAACTAATTATTTCATTGCATATTGCGTCTAATATAATGATTATGTATTTCACTATTTTCAATGCGCCAAACATTGTATCTAATTTTGTAGTCGTCTTAATCAGTATTGTAAAACTCAGCCTAGGCGGTCGAATACTCGGCTAGTACTCAGAACTCGCAGGTGCACTGAGGCGTTTTTCTTCAACTCGGTCAACCTTACTCGGAATCGGTCTAACTTGGTCCTACTCGGACTTAGAGGTGTACAAACCGGTTTGTGGGGTCAAACCGGTTCGGGTTCAAAACCGACCCAGTTTTTTGGTCATGGGTCAAACCGGTTTGTGTTCAAACCGGTTCGGGTTACAAACCGGTTTGGGTCACCGGATACTCGAACCTGTCAAACCGATTCGGACTGGTTTGAAACTGGTTTTGCAGGATCGTTGAAGGGTGCAAGTTACAACACAACAACACAAATAGGAGATTAACTAAACTTTAATCAAATAGTAAACTGGATTAACCAAGTTAAGATACTAAGAACACAAGTAATGCAAGAGACAGAACACAAAGAACACAAGTGTATGGTTTTCAAGAATGCAGTATATTTCTTTCTCTATGTTCTATTACAAGTGTTACAAAGAATATTGGAAAGATACAAGAACATGAGATACTTATACTACATCCTACAGCCGGCTATACTTTGAAATCCA
>BJCM01095303.1:0-11001 GCA_018326385.1 Flaveria bidentis
TGGTGAATTATTCACACCTTACAATGATAATGTATGTTAATATTTATACTAGTCTAGCAATTAAAATAATTACAAAATAAACCCTAGACTAATATATTTGTTGCTTTTGTTCTTCAAGACTTCAACTTCAATAATATTGGAAATCTTCAATTTCTTCAAAGGTGGAATACCCAATAGCACTAATTGCCCAAGGTGATGAAGGACAAGACTGGTCCTTCCGATTTGTCTCTCTTGGAGAATCAAACATTACTTTTGTCGAAACATTGGATGATGGGTCTGCCAGTGAAGGTGAGATTGCAGCTTAGCAAGCGTTGTTAGATACAGAAGTAGCTATGAACGTGGTAAACTACTTGGTTGAGGAAGAGCTCAGAGCTTCAAGTTTAGAATCTCCAAGAACAGAAGATTCCACCTCTGCATTGATGGCTGATTCAACAGAATCCTCATAGGTAAGTTCTTTAGATCAACTATTTAATAAACATGTTTGTTCTGAATGTGAAAATTTTAAGGAAAGCATACATCTAAAATTTGCTAGGTTATTAGAACACAATGATAACTTAGTAAATGACTTACAACTCTGCACTGAAGCTAATCGTATATTGAAACAAAATAAGTGTAGGTTCAAAGAAAAGATAGAACTTTTAGGTAAACAACTAAGGGAAACCGAGGTTGTTGCCTTAAATCAATCTAATGATATAAAGTTTTATTTAAATTCATTAGAAGAAACCAAAAAGGAGAAAGCAGTTTTGGAAGTCGAAATTAATTCACTAAAACAAAAACTGCATAGTTGGGCTAGTTCTTCTCACATAGTAAAGAATTTAGTGAAAGAACGAAACAATGGGGAAGGTTTGGGATTCAAAGTAGTTCCACCACCACATGAGATCCTCTTGAATGCAATATGTAGACCTATAAATAACAACCCAATTAAGGATCATGTGGTGTCTACTCCTCTAGTTAGTGATTCTGATTCCACGGGTAAACCATGAAATCTGACACTAAACAGAAGGAGGCTACTTTGAAATCAAAAGTCAAGATGCCAGTTGAGAACTTGGATGATGCATTTAAAAGGGTTAATGTAAGGTCAGGTTCACCAAAGTTCATTTCAGAACCCAAACTGACTAAACTAGTTAACCACACACGTGTTAGTCATCAAAGTCCAACCAAAGGGCATGTTAAAGATGTTCAAACGTCAAAACAAATAATTTTGTTAATAAAGGTGAAACATCTAAAAGAGTAGCGAGAAAACCAAACCAGACACACCTCACACCTTCACTAAACTCAACATCACATAAAAGTTTTCCTCAGTCTATAGAAGCAAGATCTTGCTACAGTTGTGGAAAACAAGGACATATTTCTACTAATTGTCCTTTCTATCAAACACCCGAAAGAAAATTGAACTTTGTGATACACAACCAAGTTCTTCTAAAATAAGATCTAACACTCCACCTAAGAGTGTTAGTGTACCAAAAGTTCAAACCATAAGTTAGTCGTCTGTTTACCACAAACAGGCCTTACATAAAACTGGCCTATGGAAAGAAAAATCAAGTATAGGTTTTGATAGTGAGAATGATAAGAAGAAAGATATGGCCTCATCCTCTAAATGACAATGGGTTGAGTTTATGATGTGTCATTCCTCTGGGTCACCCAAGCCAGTTATGGCTTGGGTCCAAAATCTAAACTAACAAGTTTCTTTGACTGTGCAGGGTGTCCGCTACAGCGCTATCACTAATACCTGGATTATTGATAGTGGGGCGTCCAGGCACATGACAAGAAATTCGTCCCTCTTTTTCAACGTCAAAAAAATCAAAAGGTGACATGTTTCATTTGCTGGGAACAATGGAGCCTACATCACAGCACAAAGCGAAGTAGGAAATGAGAAAGTAAAGTTTGACAAGGTAAACTACGTTCAACAACTTCAAAATAATTTACTTTCAGTCTCCCAGATCTATGAAAAAGGATTTAAGGTTGTATTTGACAACAAGAAGTGCTACATGTTGAAGAAGGACTATGTGATTGAGGAGGATAAGGTTCTCATGTCAGCTTCAAGATATAAAAGCCTAGAAAGATTATCACATAGTTCAATGCTTCTTGTCAAAGGCAACTGAGAGAGAGACTTAGTCTCGTGGCATAGGAGAATAGGGCACATCAATCCTAGAAAGATGAATCACTTGATTCAGAATGATCTAGTGAATGGTGTAAATGTTAAGAACTTCCAACTTCCAGACTTCTGCATAGCTTGCAAGAAAGGGAAACAGATCAAGAAGGCTCATAAGGCAAAGAAAATTAACTTTATTGATATGCCTCTTGAGCTTCTGCACATGGATCTGTTTGGCCCTGTTAACACAAAGAGCATTGCAGGAGATCTGTATTGCTTTGTAGTCACAGATGATTACTCAAGATTCTCTTGGGTGATGTTTTTAAAAAGCCAAATCAGAAAATTTTGAATCATTCAAACATCTGGTAACTACATTGGAATCATTCTACAACCTGAAAGTTAGGCATATTCGATCAGACAACAGAACCGAATTCAAGAATCAGTGGATGGAGGCATATTGTAGAGAAAGAGGAATTGTTCATCAATTCACCTCTGCCTACACTCCACAGATGAACGGCGTAGCTGAAAGAAAGAATCGAAGTTTGATAGAGACTGCCAGAATAATGCTTGCTAACTCAAAACTGCCTACTCAATTCTAGAATGAGGCAGTAACAAATACGTGTTACATGCTCAATCGAGTCTTAGTGGTCAAGCGACATGGAAAAACGTGTTATGAACTACTCCAGTGACATAAAACTAATTTAGAGATTTTAGAACCGTTTGGCGCACCTTGTACATTGTTGAAGAAGACTCAGAATGGGAAGTTCAATGAGAAGGCATAATAAGGGATATTTCTCGGATACATCATACCAGACAAGAGAGTTTACAACAACTCAACAGGTCAGGTAGAAGTGTGGTGCAACGTTGACGTTCAAAGATACACCACCCCCAACTGGGAAAGGACCCTCGTTCTTCTTTGACTATGATGGATTCTTTAAATCCTTCAATCTGCCGCCTTCCCATACTGATGACGAGCTTTCTGCTAGGATGATGTATGATGCTCTTAACACTCCTCCACTAGACTCGATATCAATAGGTCCATTAGATGATTCCTCTAACCCTTCAGGGGGAGACCATGAAGTGAGTGAGTCTTCATCTGATTGAAACTGCTAATAAGGACTAGGACAAACAGGTTCCTACCAATGAAAGTACACAAGCATCAAATCCTGATGCCTCTGACACTTCGAAACCTCATACTCCAACAGCTACAGAATCTGAACCTGAGTTTAACAAAAGGGATAATAAGGTGATTGTTCCAACAACTCCCAGATCTCGGCTAAATGTTTATCATCCCCTAGAAAATGTCATTGGGGATGTTCGATTAGGAGTACATACTAGAAATCAGCTGTACTCAGATAATTATGCCTCGGTAATGGAAAAGGGATACCTTCACAATGGAGCATATCAATGTTTTGTGTCTCAAATTGAGCCAAAATACGTTAGTGAAGCATTAAACGATGAGGCGTGGGTCAGTGCAATGCAAGAAGAACTCCTATAGTTCAAGAAGTTAGGAGTGTGGACCTCGTGGACAAACCAAAAGGTGCTAAGGTGATTGGCACTAAATGGGTACTGAAACACAAGAAAGATGACCAAGGGATCATAATCAGGAATAAGAACCGACTTGTAGTACAAGGATTTCGACAAGTCGAAGGCATAGATTACAATGAAGTGTTTGCACCAGTGGCAAGGATGGAAGCAATACGTATATTTCTAGCTTATGCATCCTACATGAAGATCAAAGTCTATCAACTAGATGTCAAGAGTGCGTTCCTTCATGGAGAAATCCGTGAGACAGCTTATGTCAGTCAACCCGAAGGATTTGAGGATCCTTATCATCGGGACAGAGTTTACAAGCTGGATATGGCTCTCTACGGGCTCCATCAAGCCCTTAGAGCATGTATGAGAAACTCTCAACTCATCTGGTGAAACACGGTTTTCGTAGGGGAGTTATTGACTGTACACTATTCATCAAAGAAAAAGATGGTGACTTACTGCTGGTACATATTTATGTTGATGACATAATCTTCGGTTTAAAAAATGAAGATTTATGTGAAGAATTTGAATCTATAATGAAAGAAGAATTTGAGATGAGTGCTATGGGGGAGATGAAGTTCTCCCTTGGATTATAGGTGGATCAGACACCAAAGGGAATCTTCCTACATTAGACCAAGTATATAGGCGATATCCTCAGTCGGTTCAATATGGAGAATGCTTCTGTAGCTGGAACTCCACTTGCTACAAACCATGACGTGGCACTCGACGAAAATGGTGATTTGGTTGATGCCACCATGTACAGAGGAATGATAGGATCTCTCATGTACCTCACAGCCTCACGACCTGATATCATGTATGTGACGTGACTTTGTTCCAGATATCAGGTGAAACCAAAAGTAAACCATCTCATAGGAGTCAAAAGGATTTTTTGTTATCTGAAGGGTACTCCAACACTTGGGTTGTGGTATCCTCATGACGATGACTTTGAGCTTACAGCGTATACTGACTCGGATTATGGCGGTTGCAAAATGAATTACAAGTCAACATTAGCGGGATGTCAGTTCTTTGGTAGACGGTTAGTCACCTAGTAGTGTAAGAAGCAGACCTCCGTTGTTCTGTCAACATGTGAAGCTGAATACATTGCTGCTCCTAGTTGTTGTTCACAAATAATTTGAATTCAACAGCAAATGCGCGACTACGGTTTGCAATTTTTTAACACTCCTATTTTTGTTGATAATTCTGTTATTATTGCCATAACAAAAAATCTTGTCCAACATCCTAAAACTAAACACATCGGTATTAAGTATCACTTTATACGTGACTGTTTTGAAAAGCAATTAATTGATGTGGTTAAAATTAATACGGATTTTCAACGCACCGACCTCTACATAAAATCATTTGATAAACCGAGGTTTTTATATCTTTTAGAGGTTAATGGCGTGAAAAACAAAAGTGAAGTGATTCCAGAGGACGAAAGTTCGTAGTCTGACTTGTGTAGTTAGTTTATTTTATTTTATTTTATTTTATTTTATTGCATTTTTATTTTCCTGTCTATTAAAATCCCAAAACACAAAAAGATTTTCGGATTTTGAATTTTATTGGGATAATAGTTTAGTCTTGTATTTAATTTGTGCAGTATTTAATTACTTAAAAAACAATGGGGAAGGGCAGCTTATCTAATAAGAAATGAAATCAAATCTGTGATTCTGATTTAAAGTAAATGGAAAATGATAGTACACAGGGAACGAACTGGTTGGGACTTCAAACTAGTGTCTCAAAATGCAAAATTCAAAATACAAGTCTGAGAAGTTTAAGCACAACTAAAGAAAAATGATAGTTAAACTAGTTGCTACTGAGATAACATAGAGAAAGTAGACCTAGAGGTTGCTAGTTCATAATATGATCTGTCGGTAGATTCAACACAATAGATGAGTGAACTTTATTGGTGAATTAAAAAGTCAAACTAACCTGTTCAACTTGCTGTGGATTCTCATCTTATCCCTGGTTAACACAATCAACACATTTCCAATAAGAGGCGATGAGCAAAATAAACGCCACAAATATGTGCGAATGACCATAAATATGAGCAAAGCACATGTAAAAAAAATGCTAAAAGCAATCAAGCTGATAACATATGTTGTTGGTGCGTTATGTGCAAAAAGAAAAATAAATGCTCTAACAAGAAGATATGTTGTGTGCCTCTCTGCTGTGCGGTGGCGTTGACCTGAGGATAAGCATAACCTAAATATTCTAGAATTCATTGTTGTTTGCGCCTCTCTGCTGTGTGATGGCACTTACCTGAGGCTTGGCATCTTTTTGAAAGCTCTTAGAATAGTATCTTCTTGTCTAATACCCGTATACCGCTCAAAAATATCCTGAGGAATGTTGATTACCAAATAAGTGTGAGATCCACAAATGCATGTTGAAATAATTAAACCTAATTCATCACTATTGAAAGTCAAAAGTCTGTGTATGGATTTAAGGGGACAAACATACTGACTGCAATTCTTGAAAGTCAAAATCATTGTGTGCATCTTATAGATGTAGTATGATTTCTTGAAAGTGCTAATGACTCTCAGACATAACAAGAATCTAGCATCCAGTGCATGTTATTAAGGGGTTCCCAAACGATTCTGTTATACCTGTATGATTTCATACTGAATCGTTCCAAAAATGATCTAATCAACTTGAATTTGTTCTGATCAAACCCAAAACAACAAAAAAATATGTCTTGTTTGTTTTAATTTCTAAGTTATTTTCTATTTTCTAGTCGTTTGTAGGATTAATCATCGGGTTATAAACTGGATGTACTTTGTGAATCACTTACTAAAATGGGTCACGTCTGAGGTGACAAATTAGTTTTTTTAATTAAAAGGATCACGTCTGCGGTGATAAATCGGTCTTAAACTAAAAGGATCATGCAGGACCGGTGAAGGGTGGTCACTTACAACACAACAACACAAAGAGAAGAGCAACTTAACTTAATCTAATAGTGAACTGGATTAACCACAAGTAAAGACACTAAGAACACAAGTAAGTAAGAGACTGAACAAGAGAACAAGATACACAAGGAGATGGTTTTCAAGATTGTAGTATATTGCTTTCTCAAGTTCTATTACAAGTGTTAAAAAGCATAAAAGAAAGTTACAAGAACATGAGATACTTATACTACATCCTACAACCAGCCATACTTTGAAGGCCAGCTGGATACAATTGACTAGACACAACACAAAATCAATTGTAGAGTCAAAAGGCAGATTGCCTTTTGACTTGTGACTATGACATGCCATAGCACACATCCTAATATATTACAAAAAGGATAAAGTACATGAAGTAGAAAGTTACAGACTCAAGACCCTAATGTACAGTTACCAAAAGCATGGACCTTTTCACCAACTCATGTAAGTTGGTGACTTTACAGAGTTGCAACGAAAAGGGGTCGAGCTTTATAGAAAAGTACATCTGATAAAGCATGTTGTTAAAAGTCTTCAGAAGAAATCTGTCTTCAAGTGTTGGCTTCGGAAGACTTTGTCTCTCAAGCTTCGAAAGACTTCATCTTTGGCTTCGGAAGATATTTGTCTTGGCTTCGGAATATTTCACACTTAAAATATTTCTGTTGCATGTGTTAAACTTCCAAAGCATTTTTCTTCAGTGTACTTGTGCAGCATGTAGGAGAGACTTTGGGTGTTTGGGTTGCATCAGCCTCTTCATATAATCTCTACAAACTCCCCCCTAGGCCCATGCTACCAAAACACTAGTAGACTTCAGATATTAACAGTCCTCATCAGAATAATGACCATTCCTTTCTTCATGAGATGATCAGGATTCCTCAGACTATCAAAGTGTCTCCTCATATCAAAGAGATCATGTAGAGGCAACTGGTCTTGCCAAGTGTAGATTTCTTTAATGCCTTGATCTCTAATGACATGCCATCTTTCCGGATTTATGGAGTATGTCCAGGATAAGATGGGTCTTCCTAATGCAACATGAGCTGTTTGAATAGGAGTTGATGTAGAATCCTCTAGCTGCACATCCTCAGGATGTTTTGACTCATCCTGAGGTTCGGAAAAGGATGCGATTTCTTCTTCTTTGGCTTTGGCTTTAAAGCTATCCATTTCTTTCTCTTTGTTACTTTTAACTGAGAAGACTGGCCTGCAACACCTGATTTATCTTCATTGTCTTTCTCAGTTGGGTCTTCCTCTCTCACAGGTTCAGAAGGAGAGGGAGGTTGACCCTGCTATGGATCAGAAGATGAAGCTTGCTGAGATTTAGCAGGAGGTCTGGGTTGTGTTGTCTCTGGTTGTTCAACCTTAACCTCCACTTCAGGTGGAGCTTGACTTGGAGGGGAGTGTAAGTCAATAACCTCTCCACTCTTTATCTTCTACTTGATCACCCTAATATGCACATCCATAATGGATAGAGACATGGGGCAAGTCTCCTTTTGGAGAATCCATACAGCTTCAAGAAGCTCATCATCCTCTGCATGTCAACAGACTTCTTCATGCTCTTTTGGATGATGGCTCTTGACTTAGCAGCTTCTTCTCTTAGTTTCCTTTTGGTTGTCTTTCTTTCCTTGACTATCTCCAGTTCAAGTTGTTTGAGATACTCAAACTTGACATAGTCATAGGATAAAGGAAGAAGTGCTTCTACCTGATAGAGGCCTGTGGCACTCAGGTAGTTGATCATCTTGATCCTATCTTCTTCTTTATCCACCTGAGGTTCTTGTTGAACCACATCCTCATATGTAGGACTTTCTTGAACTGGGGAAAGAGTAGGCACATGCTTGTATAGTCTTTTCTTTCTTCTATCTTCTTTCATTTGAACTAGTAGCTCAGCATCTTTTGCCTCTTTCTTCTCCTTTGACCTTTCCATGTCAACCAATTTATTTAGTTCTTCCAAGGGGAGAGAAATGACATTGTCAATGTTATAGTTCCTAGTCTGCAAGTAGTTGATCCTGACTGCCCTCAACTCATCATCATGAGTGTTTGGTCTAGGGGCAGCCCTGATTGCACTTTCCATAATTCTTGCAGACCTAGAAGAGGAACTTTCTCCCCTCAGCTTCCTTTTCCTCTCTCTCCTCCTCCTCTTCAATCTCCTCAGATGTCATCTTTCTTTTCCCTTTGTCACTCACAGACCTTTGTGACTCAGGGTGGAGAAAGCTTTTTTTTTTTTGGCCTTCATTGCTTGATGTAGCTTCTGAGCTCTGGCCAGATAGAGGTTGAGAAGCACCTTCACCAGCAGGTGTCTCAAAAAGGGTATGGATCTCTACAGCAGTTGTTGTTTATGGAAGAAGGCTCTTAGGTTCTGCCACTAGGCTTTCAGTCAGGGTTTCCCCTATGAAACTAATCTTAGGGTCTACCTCAACATCCAGTTGACCGATGGCATTGCCTGATTGCCTTAGTCTTCTTCTGAAGCTGAACTCTGCAGTGATCCTGTCTTGGATTCTTTGAGCCAGCTTGTCTTGTTTGGCTTGGATTGATAAGGCATAGAACAACCTTGATCTTCTTAGATATCTGATAAGTTCTTGACACCCTTCTGAAACAGGATCATCAGGGTTTAAGAAGGTACACACATTGTGTTCTTTTGCAAATCGATTATCCATCTTTTCATAAGAAGAAGACTTCGTTAAAATCACATTATTGATATGAGAATACGAATAGTTGTGAGATAAACACAAATCAAATGGTTTATTCTTGAATATTACAACATGTTTTACCTTAATAACAGCGGATTAAGAACACAAATATATGTTTGTTTAATGTTTTGATTTGATGAAATTTGAATACTGGGAAAGTGGGAAAATGTTGTTGAGAGTGGGTTTTTCTAGGTCTGAAAAGTGAGCTGAAAAAGTGAAAATGAATTTTAGAGGTCAAACCACATTATTTATACTCTCAGACGCATTTATTTATCTCATTTATTAAGTGGGACCCTCAATGTATTCTTCCGCAGAACATCTACGGATCGATAACATCATTTAAAATTAAATTACATTTGTTGATCTTTGTTCATCCGTAGTTTACCAATCTACGGATAAACATTTAAGATTTCCACATTGTAGCTTCTGCTGATGCTTAAGATAGCACTATAGCTTCTGCTGATGTTTAAGATAGCACTGTAGCTTCTGCTGATGCTTAAGATAGCACAATGCAGAGAAATATTGTTGTTTGTATGGTCCAAGTCCATTGGTTAGAACCATTTATTGCTTTAGGACCTTGTAGGCTTTGTATACATGGAAATTTAGCACAAGAAAGCTTAAAATTATTTTGAGAAAATTTTCATGTATCCAGAAGCTAAGATGATGCTCAGATTCCAATTTCTTCAAATTGATAATGAGATAGACTGCTGCTGATTGAAAAACTTAACTTCATGTATTCTATTCTACTCCCCCTAAATTTGTGATTAATGGTGGATTTAAGCATTTATCAAAAAATTTCTTTAAGAGGAATAACATGATTTGTAACTGTATGAAAATAATCAGACATATATACACATATGATGGGATCATACTATAATACTAAGCCTCATCCTGATGAGTTATGTTGTTAAATTGATACCTGAACAGAGTTCTAATTGCAAGTATATTATCCATTTAAATCCATACAAGAGCTCATGTATCAACTAGGCATGCTGATTATCATGTTTTCAAGTTGATTTAGAAATAACTGTTATGGGCTTCACATTCAATTTACAAAGATTTTGTCCTCCTTTTGCAAGTCAAATAATCATTTTTTCACACTTAAGAACTATGTACTTTAAGTTATAAGATCTATCTTGAGATGAATTTGACATCTCATTAATGCAATGATGTAAAAGCTCAAGATAATATACAATTGATCACATAGGATTCTTTTGAGAGCTTAGATATGATCATAATCAGGTCACCAAGTCTTTACTCACGTAAAACAGAGGTGCCTTTAACCCAGGTCTTTGTTTACACAAAACAGAGGGATGATGAGGATCATGATTTGTTCACCGTTTGTAACTAAATTTCAGTATGGTGATCATACACCCAGGTCTTTGTTTACACAAAACAGAAGGAGTCTGATTTGCAAAGATAGCTATTATAAAGTGTTGGTACATAGTGTGTTTAGATGAGTGAATTGGTCACATCAGAAAAAGACTCACCTTGTATTCTCAAAATGAAGTTTCCCACAAACGATTACTTTAGCATTATGTTTGGCATGCACTCAGATTAGTTTCCACTCAAGATGAATCTACTCACATATCAAGAAACTTGTAGAGATTTATTGTTATTTATGAATTCAGGAATAAGCAAAGCTATAGTGTACTATCATTTCCCAAACATATGTCATGCTGAAGCATCATTACACACGGTATTTTGTTTGTTTAGACTTGATTAATCTAAGTTAATCATGCCCAGAGACTCAACCAGAAAGTTAAATCTGACTGAATCA
>BJCM01095319.1:0-19339 GCA_018326385.1 Flaveria bidentis
CTTTGTAACACTTGTAATAGAACATAGAGAAAGCAATATACTGCATTCTTGAAAACCATACACTTATGTTCTTTGTGTTCTGTCTCTTGCATTACTTGTGTTCTTAGTATCTCAACTTGGTTAATCCAGTTTACTGTTTGATTAAAGTTTAGTTAATCTCCTCTTTGTGTTGTTGTGTTGTAACTTACACCCTTCAATGATCCTGCAAGGTGGATCAGACACCAAAGGGAATATTTCTACACCAGACCAAGTATGTAGGCGATATCCTCAGTTGGTTCGATATGGAGAATGCTTCCGCAGTTGGAACTCCACTTGCCACAAACCATGACGTGACACCCGACAAAAATGGTGATTTAGTTGATGCCACCATATACAGAGGAATGATCGGATCTCTCATGTACCTCACAGCCTCACGACCTGATATCTGGCAAAACCAAAAGTCAACCATCTCATAGGAGTCAAAAGAATTTTTTGTTATCTGAAGGGTACTCCAACACTCGGGTTGTGGTATCCTCGTGACGATGACTTTGAGCTTACTGTGTATAGTGACTCGGATTATGGCGGTTGCAAAATGAATTACAAGTCAACATCAGCAGGATGTCAGTTCTTTGGGAGACGGTTAGTCACCTGACAGTATAAGAAGCAGACCTTCGTTGCTTTGTCAACATGTGAAGCTGAATACGTTGTTGTTGCTAGTTGTTGTTCACAAATCATCTGGATTCAACAGCAAATGTACGACTACGGTTTGCAATTTTCTAACACTCCTATTTTTGTTGATAATTCTGTTGATATAGCCGTAACAAAAAATCCGGTCCAACATCCTAAAACCAAACACATCGGTATTAAATATCACTTTATGCGTGACTGTTTTGAAAAGCACTTAATAAATGTGGTTAACATTAATACGAATTTTCAACGCGCCGACCTCTACACAAAAGCATTTGATAAACCGAGATTTTTATATCTGTTAGAGGTCAATGGCGTGAAAGAGAAAAGTGATGTGATTCTGGAAGACGAAAGTTCGTAGTCCGACTAGTGTAGTTAATTCTTTATTTATTTTATTTATTTTATTTTATTTATTTCTGTCTGTTAAAAATCCAAAAACACAAAAAGATTTTCGGTTTTAGAATTTTTGGGGGATAATAGGTTAATTTAGTATTAAATTCATGCAGTATTTAATTACTTAAAAAAACAAGGGAGGAGGACAGCTTAGCTAAAAGGAATGAAATCAAATCTGTGATTCTGATTCAACGTTTATGGAAAATGATAGTTCACAGGGAACAAATCTAAATGAATTCAAAATATAAATCTGAGAAGTCTAAGCAAAATAAAAGGAAAAATGATAGTAAAACTAGCATGCTACTGAGATAACATAGAGAAAGTAGACCTAGAAACTGCTAGTTCATTATATGATGTGTCGGTAGATTCAACACAATAGATGAGTAGACCTCATTGGTGGTTTATAATTCAAACTAAGTTGTTCAACTTGTTGTGAGTTCCCATCCTATCCCTAGTTAACACAATCAACGTAGTTCCAATAAGGGGTGAAGAGCAAAACAAACGCCACAAATGTGTGCGGACGACCATAAAAATGAGCAACGCACATGGAAAAATGCTAAATGCAATCAAGCTAATAACTTATGTTGTTGGTGCATTATGTGCAAAAATAAAAATAAATGATCTAACAAGAAGATAGGTTGTATGCCTCTCTACTATGCGGTGGCACTAACCTGAGGATAAGCATAACCTAAATATTCTAGAATTCATTGTTGGTTGCGCCTCTCTTCTGTGCGATGGCACTGACCTGAGGCTTGGCATCTCTTTGAAAGCTCTTAGAATAGTCTTTTCTTGAAATATATCCATAGACCGCTCAAAAATTTCCTGAGGAATGTTGAATACCATATAAGTGTGGGATCCACAAATGCTCGTTGAAATAATTAAACCGTAACTCATCACCAATGTGTGTCAAAAATCTGTGTATGGATTTAAGAGGACAAGTATACTGACAATCATCGTGAGCTGCAGTTCTTGAAAGTCAAAATCATGGTGTGCATCTTATAGCTCTAGTGTGATTTACTAAAATTGCTATTGACTCTCGGTCAAAACAAAAATCTAGCATCAAAATAGTTTATTAAAATGTCCCAAATGATTATGATATACTTGTATGATTCCATAATTAATCATACCAGTAATGATAAAATAGACTTGAAGCTGTGTTGTCCATGAAGTAAAATCGGTTAGATTTACGCTAATAGTTTTAAATCCATCTCCAATCAAAATTACAAAAATATATCTTGTTTTGTTTTTAAATTTCAAGTTTATTTATTTAACTTTTAGTTATTTGTTAGGTAAAATTCGAACTATACATCTGGATTCAGTTTGTGAATCTCTCACTAAAAGTGGTCACATCTGAGGTGACCAATCAGGTTTTTGAAATTAAAAGGATCACATCTGAAGTGATCAAATAGTTTTTCAAATTAAAAAGGTCATGTCTGAGATGATCATCGGTCATAATGTCTTAACAATAGTTACACGTGTATGTTTGAAAGTGTACGAGGACAAACTCATAAGTATGAACCATTTGCACGATTGGATCATAAGTATGAACTAATCACACGACTGAACCATAAGTATGGACCAGTCGCACGATTGGATCATGAGCATGAGCCAATCGCACGATTAAACCATAAGTATGGACTAGTCGTACGATTAGATCATAAGAATGGGGCAATCCATGCGATTGGATCACCAGAATGAACCAATCGCACGAATGGAAGTGGCAGAATGAGCCAGTCACACGAATGAAGCATGTGAATGGGTCCAGTGGCACGACTGAATGTTAACTTAGTATAAATAGCGGGGAGTCAGTCACATGTTCTCATCATTCCTCAATCGCCTTTAGTCGCATGAAAGTACCGAGACTCTGCCCAAATTTTGTTTGATTGATTTAGCATCTTGATTGGATTCTAACGTTTACTTCCTTCAGAAATGCTCGGTTTAATCAAACCCTAAGGACTGAAATCATTCAAAACAAGAACTTTGAAAGACTCCTCAAAATAAACCACTTAAATGGACAAAATTGTTGATTTAAATAAGATTAGGTGTTATTTTGAGTGTTTGCGAATCTAATGAGCCAAAACACAACTTTTAACATCAAGTTTTGACCAGGATTAGAATTTAAAGTGTCGAACAGAGAGTTATGCGAATGGACATGCTGATGAACTTCAATCGCACGAATGAGCTGGGCGTATGACTCAATCGCACGACTGAGCTGGGCGTATGACTCAATCGCACGACTGAGCTAGGCGTAAGACTCAATCACACGACTCTGCTGGGCGTATGACTCAATCACACGAATGAGCTAGGCGTATGACTCAATCGCACGATTGAACCATGCGTATGAGTTTTGTCGCACGATTGGCTCAACCGCATGGTATAGCATCCGACTAAGCTCAGTCGCAGGCTCAATCGTACGACTGAGCTCAATCGTACGAATAAGACTCAATCGTATTGTCCATTCGCACGACTGAACAAAATGATCCATGTTCGGTAAATTCAAATGTCTTCATTTACACAAATCTAACGTATATGTGGCTTGTGTTACAGAATCATGGCTAACAGATGGACTATAAGCACCAAGCACAACATTTGTGCTCATCTTGATGCTACCTCCAGGAACACCGCGGAGTTCGCTGGGATTATAGCCTTTATATGTAGGTCGAGGATCTACAAGGCTATCTCTGCTCCTTGCACACCCTACTGGTCTCTATAGTAGGCCTTCTGGCAAGGTGCTTCAGTTGATAGATCTGCTGAGCCTCAATGCATTAGGAGCTCTTTGCTCGGGCAGGAGATAAAGATCACTGAGGAAGATCTGAGGAGGGTCTTGGACTTGGGTGAAGATGGTGCCTACTCAACCAAGTTGCATCCCCTGACTGTTCGGGGATGCTTTCTACGGATCAAGTACGTTGGGGACATCAATATTGGTGTGCTCAACAATGCAACATGTGCCCCCATTTCAAGTACTTGGCCTATGTGATCCTTAAGTGCATAGCCTCAAGGAAAGCATGATTTGATGAGATGTCTGATCAAATCTAGAACGCATATGTTGCTCTGGTACTAAACCATCCGTTCAGTTTCTCTCGCATGATCTTCACGTACATGATAGAGAATATAGAGGCCAAGGGCAAGGAAGGCTTTTGTAGGTATCCATGTTTTCTGTAGACGATTATTGATCAAAAGCTTCCTCTGCTGCCAAAGGAGAGAGATGATGTTATCACTCTCGAGGTTATGGATGACACGACCCTAGGTCGGATGAAGGTGTACCGGGGCAAGCAGGTGAAGCCCCCGCTTAGGAGATTATTTGGGCATTTGGCCCGTGAGGACTACGTGGTGCCTGCTTGCAAGAAATGGCGTCACGACGACAGTGATTCAGATACTGAGCCCCTCATGACTACCACATCCAACGACGATGATGATCTAGGTCAAGGCGGTGATGCTCCTGGTGAAACAGAGAGGGCTTCTTTTCACCAAGACTTCATGCCTAATGAAGAGGAAGAGTCAGATGATGAGCCACTGGTCAAGACAGTGGGCAGTAGGGTTGTGGCTACTGAGAGAGGAATAGCGGCGGTTGGTGGATGTCAGGGTGAGTCAAGGGGTTCTACTACTGATGTTATTGATCCTACATACACTCCTAACCAGCCCATCAGCCAAGGGGGAGCATCTTCTTCTAAGGGCTCAAGAAAGAAGCGAATGGCTCAACCCAAGAACTTAAAGAGTAAGAGACGGAGGATCACCCTTACTACCACAGCTACTACCACCACTACTACCACCACTACAACACCTCCTACCACCACTACCACACCTCCTACCACCACTACCACACATCCTACCACCACAACCACACCTCCTACCACCACTACCACACATCCTACCACCACTACCACACCTCCTACCACCACTACCACAGCCACTCCATCACTATACATCCTTATTCCTCCTCCCATATACACCACATCCACCACCACAACCACTACCCAACGAGCCGGGACATCTTCTCAAGTCCTGATGTCCTATGGATCCACTCTACCCAATATCGGGTTAGAGGAACAGCTAGCCAACCTCAAGCGTATTGTTCTAAAGCTGTTGGCTACTGATGAGCAAAGAGTTGCACAGCTCAACCAGCTAACGGAGCTTAATGCTGCTCAGGCTGAGCAGATTACACAGCTCCGTGAGCAGAATGCCCATTCGGTTCAAAGGATTAAAGAACTGGAGGTAAAGAATAAGAAGATATTGCTTAGGCTAAAAGGATCCAGAACTGAGCCTTTGATGATAAAGGATGGTGATGGTGATGATGATAATGAGGAGGAGGAGGAGGAGGATGTAGATGATAGTGAGAAGGATGTTGGAGAAGGAGGAACGAGTGGAAAGGATTGAGAGGATGAGGATCACCAGGAAGGTGATGTTGTTGCATCAACCTCTCCTCGAGCTCAAGAGAGGAGGACCAAACATAGTCAAGATCAAGGAGCCTCATCCTCTGCTCCTCCTGCTGAAGAACCTATGATTCAAGATAAAAGTAATGACTAGATGTTTTGTATTTAAAACTTTTGAACTTGAATTATGTATTAAATTAATGTAATTATTGATCACTTATGTCTTTTTATGTCTCAGTGTTTTATAAAATGACTTATGTGTGATGTGATTAATGTCTAATCAAGCAGATAAAACTCCACAAGAGGATGAATACAATGTTGCTCCCCTTCAGCAAATCAAGTCTCAATTCACCATGATTCTTGATTTGCAAGGGATAGTCAGAAGGTCAGTGAGCTACACTCTTGAAGAAGGAGAAATTATACATGATCTGACTGACGAGCAACTTGCTGAGATGTTCAGACTGAATCCTGACGAGCTTGTCAAAGATGCTCGAGAGGTAGATGTTATAAGTGATGATGAGCTGAAAGATGTTGATGAAATAAAGATAGAGGATGTCACTTCTGAACAATATCCAGATTACACTGACCGCGAGGGAAATATGATACCCAACTTGGGTGATACTTTCAGCAATGCTACATTTAAGAAGCTGGATGAAATGGAGAAAGAAAAGGAAAAGGATGAAAGCCAAGCCCAAGCCTCAAATGCTAATGTTGATATTAAAAAGGTTGAATGGCCAGCGTGTTTTGCTGAAATAAGAGCCCAACGCACGACTCCAAAGCAAAATGCCTACACCAAACTCTACAAAGTCAAGAAACATCAGAAGGTGTCGGGCAAGATCATAGTGTGGGCTTATTTTGAGGACTCCAAAGCAAAATGCCTACACCAAACGTTTATGCAGTGAAAAGAGAGAAGGGGATCGAGTACTTCAGATATCCTCATGATCTGAAGACTCTCCTAGGTTTTGAGCTTAACCGATTGGCATGCTTAAATCTATTGTATGATGATCCTAGAAAGATGTCAGGTTGGTTTGAAGCTGCACTAAAGAAGTAATACCACACCAGAGGGGTAAACTTCAGACCTCAACTACCGAAGAGGTTTATTCGCAAGTCTGAAGTGGATCCTATATCTGTAAAGCCTAAAGTAGTGTTGAAGTGGAGTCCCCCGCGCATGATGTCTAATATTCCCTTACGAGAAATGCCTCAGGACTTCACTCCACATTTCAAATGGTGGTATTATGACTAGAGGATGGGTGAAGCGGTCATAGTTCTGAACAGAGAGGGCAAAATGGAAACTATCAAGGTATTTGACCCAATGTGGCTTACCAACTTGTAAGCTGAAGATGTCTACACTCTATACAAGTGGCCACTGTTCTATGACACGCATGATATTGTACAAGCCCTCCAATTCCAAAATGTGATACGACTCTGCTTTGCGTTTGAAATCCACGCAGGAGCCACAATAGAAGAGAAGTACAAGAAGTTTGAAGAGCATATGAAGGATGTCAGACAATAGAGTAAACTAGGTCCAAGGGGAAGTTTGTTTATACATATGTCCCTAGTTTATGTGCTTCATGTAAATGTCTGTCATGGCTTACATATGTGTAATGATGTGTAATGAAACAATGTAATGATATATGATTTGTGCTTTGATGTTAATGTATCTTTAATTCATATATATGAACTTATTATATAGGTTTGAAATTGATGTATGATTATTCATGCTAATGGACCATTCTTATGGACAATACGCATGAATACATCATGCTTATAGACTAGTCGCACAACTGAACCAGGAGACTGGATCAGTCACATGATTGAGACATGAGAATGACTCAGTCACACGATTGAACCTTCAGTCATGCGTATGAATCAGTCGATGGGTCAGTCGCACGAATGAAGACTACAAATCTATAATTACCACTTAATTCATGGAAAAACAAGACTTTTGACACTTATATCATATATCCTCATAACCTATCCATCCAGAGCGTCCAGAACGCATATTCCAACTTCATAGTTCGGATCTGATCGTTTTCTACTCAATCTTAACGTTTCTTTAATCGTTAGATCGATCGGGTTTGTGTTCTCACTGTTTGGATCGCCAATCAAATAGGATTCCGCACTATTTGATCTGGTTTCATGCATTATCAGTTAGTATTCCGTACGTACACGGTCCTGACAAGTTTTAAGAGCACTGAACTAATGAGTGATCCATTTTCCTACACAGAAAATGTCAACATTAGCATTCTTGAATTATGTTCCATTATCACTTCTAATTATTTTTACTTTTTGATCAAGTTTATTTTCTACTTTAGTGATAAACTATTTTAATATTTCAGTCGTTTCAGATTTTGCACGCAAAAAGAAAACCCAAGAAAATCTTGCGTAGTCATCAATGAGAACTAAACAATACGATTTCTTTTCAATGCTCTGCATGTTTATAGGACCAAATAGATCCATGTGTAACATCTATAAAGTCTTTGAATTTGAGTTTATCAGCTTGGACTTATAAGACGCTCTATGTTGCTTCCCTTTCAAACATGCTTTATAGATATCTGATGTAGCAAACTTCTTTCTTGGTATGCCTACTACATGATTTCCTGCTGCAAGTTTGTCCATGCTTTTGAAGTTGGAATGACCGAGACGTCTATGCCAAAGCTGGCTTTCATCATTTGAAGCGTGAGCAATGAGACAAGTTATTTCAGTTGAAGGATCAACTTGAAACATATCTAGTTTGTAGACATCTCTATCATGAACACCTTTAACAACCACCCACTCCTTGTTAATCTGATAACCTAGCTTCAAAATATAATAGTAAGAGTCATAAAACAAAGCAAAATAAAATTTATCACATATTTGAGAAACACTTAAAAGATTAAAGTTCAACTGAGCATAGTAGTTGACTTTATCAAAGCTTATAACTCCATTAGATATCGTTCCTTCACCGGTTATCTTTCCACCTGCATCTACCATCTTTTGTCTTAAAGTCTTGAAGTAAGGCTTGATTGCCAGTCATATGCCGACTACACCCATTATCAACATACCATGTGTTTATTGGATGTCTTGGGCATACCTGCATTTCAAAGACATTTAAGATGAGTTATTAACCCAAGCCGAGATGGTCTTGGGCTTGCCATATTTATCCACAATGGTAAACTACTTAAAAGGAAGTTTGTTCATGTCACGTTTCTTTTGAAATTTTGGATTATCAAATACTCTTTGAACAACTATTTGATTATCTTTTCTTTGTTTTGACCTCAAAGCATTAAAACAATTCTCAAGATCATCATCAAAAAACTTTGAACCAATATTTGAAACATTGTTAGAAAAATTTTGCTTGTTAGATGTTCTATTTTTCATCCTCACTTAACGTGGAATGAAATTTCCCCAAATATACTGATGTGGTCTCACAGTATACTAATCATCATAATCTAAATTGATTCTTCTAAGAGATCTCAAGCCTAAGGAAGGTTGTTTTGATAATTTTTGAAAAACATTATTTTGATTCCTTTGAAATCTTTGATTACCAAAATCTTTCCTTGGCGAGTTCTTCCTAAAGTAGCAATCCTCAGTATTATGATTCTGTTCATCACACAAGGCATAGTATTTATTGAAATAACAATCGGTCGTTTAATGATTTGTCATATCACAAATGTGATAGTACTTGTTAAAATAACACTCAAATGTGTTATGATTGTACATATCACATATGTCACAGTACCTTTGTGGTTGTCTGAACAACATTTGATTAACCCTTGATTTAGATGTGGAAGCCACATTTGAATCTTGTTTAGATTTAGGGGTAGTTAGGTTAAGCTATTGTTTTTGCTTTATAAGTTTGTTCTTTTGATTTTTAGGATTTTGCTTTTGAACATTTCACAATTCTTCAACTCCTTAGACATAAATCTTTTGTGAATAGCGGAAGACTTGGGACCTGAATCTGTTTTCAGATTAGAGTTAGATTTGATCTTAGGTTTTGATGTTGTTTCAGAGATTGTGTTCATGTCAAAAGTTCCTGTAGACACAAACTTTATAGGTTTAAGTTGAATTGACTGATTAATTGGTTCAGATTGTTTAGCTTTAGTAGTTGTTTTTCTACTTCTTTGATTACTTGTTATTGATGAAGTTTTAGTGCTTTGGGTTTTAATTGATTCTTAAGAAGATTTTTTTCCTGATTCTTTAAGTTTCTGATCTCTTTGATTTTATTCAAAAGAGTTTGAATCATCAAAACAGGAAGTCTCTAATTTCTCTTCTTTAGATTTCCCTTTCATCCTATTATTGATTTCATTAACTTTTTCAACACCTTGTTCAAGTTCACATTCTTCAATAACATTTTCAACTTTTTGTACAAACTGATTTTGTTCTTTTATCGAGGTTCAAAAGATTTGACTTTTATTGGATGATCATTTTTTATCTTTTCTGAGTCTTTCTCCTCAAATGTTTCAATATTTATCTTTTTGATTTCACCCTCAATAATAGATTGAACATTTCTTTTCTTTTCTTGAAATTCTTTAAGTTTAGCTTTATACTCCGGTGAATAATCATGAGTATTAAAGTTTTTAGGTAAGGTATTAGAGATAGATTCATGTAATATCCACTAATTTTCAAAGTAGAAACCCAAACCCAAACACGTTTGAGCCAATCTTGTAAATCAAATTCATTATTTAGTCATTTAATATATATTTATGTTCCAAATATAATAAATATGTCACTTAATTAATTAAATTAAATCTTATAATTTATAAAATAAATCTTGAAAGGTTATTAATATTTATAATATTTTAAATATTTAATCAAATAAATAATCAAATTAAAAGCTCTTGTAAGATTTATAAAGTCTATAAAGATTAAAAAAAGTTGTTTAATTAAAACTAGAGTCTTCATAAATTTAGAGTTTAAATTGTAATTAGTATTTTATTTATTAAAATTATTTAATTTTATATTTATTTTAAATTATAATCATACCCCCTTTTAAAAGACTTATAACTCACCATTAACACCATTCATAACTCCCTCCTAACCTCAACTATAAAAGCAAGCTTTAGGCCTCACTTTTCATTTGCTCATTCTCTGAAAATCTCACACACAAACCATTTATCATCCTTTGGTTATGATCAATTTCAAGAATTTTGTTTTACAAGTAGTTTCAAGAATTTTCTAATATTAAGATAATCTTATATTGCATATATATATTATGCATTTCTATATTGTTTCAATCATCCTAACATCCAATTATTTTCATGTTCTTACTTTTTTCTTTCTTCTACCAAATCTCTTTTAATGTAATCATTATCATTTGATCATTAACCTTATAACAATCACTAACATTCCTAAATCAAGTTAACAACACACTAACATAAACAAAGTATCTCGTTTGCATATTGACGGTTATGCTGCCGCATTCGGTTATTCCACAAGATTATTTCTCTAAATGATGGCTATGCATAACTCTTGTAATTTTTTTATATAACTCAAATGAAGTCTAATATATCATATATCGACACAATAATTTTTTACTAACCCGATTCATGTATTGTAATGACTTAATTGTCTAGTATTGTTAAAAAATGGCTTTTAATGTTATTTCAACTATTTAATTCCATGAGCTATGAACAATCGTTTCACATTCGTTCGCCTCGATGATTCCGCCGTCGGTCGGGGTGTGACAATTCAGGCATAGGTTCATGTGTGAATCCTAAACTTATTTTATCTTTGTCTTTCCTACCATTTACCAATTTCTCAACAATGGTTTTTGAGCTTTTCACTTTGGCTAAATCAATTTGAGTTACTACATGTGCCAATTTCTCTTGTTCAAGTGTTTTTGTCATATCTTCAAGTTTTTTCTTAACAAGTTCAAGTTCTTTTAAGGTTTTGTTCCAAGAAGGTTGAAGAAATATGATTTTATCTTCATAAATTTTATGATCAGCTTTCAGCTTATTATGCATTAACTCTTCTTGTTTCAGTTTATCACATATTTTGAATGAGCAGGTTCTGTAGTGTTCTACTTGTTCAAAACATGCTTTAATGCATATTTTCTCTCTTACTTCCACTTTTATTTCAGGATATGAATTTGAAGACCCAATGTCAGATGATGAGTTTTCAACCTTGGATTGTTCTGATTGTGCCATAAGAGCAACTTCTTCTGATTCTTCCTTTGTCGCTCCAGTCATAGTCTTCCTTGTTGTTTGATTCACTATCTACCTTTGGATCTTTGTCCTCAGACCGGTCTTCATTATTAATCTCAGCAGTAAGCGCTAAGCCAAAAGTAAGATTTGTTGTAAACTATTCTGCATAAGCATTCCAATCATAACCATCTTTCATGCTAACTACAAGTGCCTTCTTTGGTTCTTCAGTGGTCTTTGATTCTTCTTTCAATTCTGGCATTGGTAGACTCTGATATGGCTTCTGAAATGTCTTCTAAGCCTGTTGATGATATCTTTGACTATTAGAGCTACTTTGACCATTTTCTCCTTATGTTCTTGGAGCTTTGCACTCTCTAGAAAAGTGACCATAGTTGTTATAGTTAAAACACCTTGACTTTGACTTATCAAAGCCACTATTTTGTTTGCACTTGGCTTATAGTTTTTGTTCACATATGAATGCTTTTGAGTTCTATAAGCTATCATCACCATTTTCCAGTTAAGATCCATTTCTTCAACATCATCTGAATCTATCTCAAACAGATCCTGAAAAATTAAATCAACTTGTGTTAAATGGTTACCCTGATATGCTTGAAAACTTGCCATAAAGGTTGTAAAGGCAAACTTGGACTCTTCATCCTGTAAATTATAATATCTTTAACTTTACTAGGTTTAATAGAGTTAGAAAATGGAGTCTCATTTTGAGTTTTAGGCATTTGAGGTTTTGGAGGAGACTGTGATTGTGGTTGAGTTGAGTAAACAGGTGCACTTGTGAAAAATACTGCTCTCATAAACAATTCACCATCATCTTTTGGAGTAGTTTCATCCTTGGAAAGGAAAGCATTCTCCATAGTATTTGTTGGATAAGCAACCAGTATTTGTTGGATAAGCAACACAGTATTTGCTAGAGAAGCAACATACTTGTACTGAGAAATGGATGCAGCTTTGTCATTATTTCTTGACCTCTCATCAATTTCCATTGACTTAATCTTTGCAATAAGAAGATCAAGATCCATGGAAAACTTTTTAGTATGCTTTAACAAGGTCACAGATTGTTTCTAAGATGATGGAAGTGCATTTAGAAGTCTATCATTTAGGTCTTTAAGATCATTCTTATTCCCTAAAGTTGACATTTATGTTGTAAGTTGCACAAATCTGTTCATCATCTGGTTTATGGTTTCTCCAGAGATATGCTCAAATAGCTCAACTCCTTTTTAGTTTCTGTCTTTTGAGATCTTTAATCTCTTTGTCTCCTTCATAGATAATTTTCAAGGCTTTGTACATACTATACCTAGTTTGATAACCCTCAAGCCTGGAGAGTACCTCCAAAGGTAACCCTTTACACATAAGAGAAAAGGCTTTAATATCATTCTTCACTTTCTTCAGATCATCCCTATGTAAACCATCTTCTGGATAAGGCTCTTGTGATTCTTTGGTGTACACAAAACCTCTATCAAGACCATCAATTGTAACACGAATGTGAGATCATTTCTCTATTGATTTCCACATATCAGTATCAATAGAGTTCAGATGGTGTTTCAGTGTGAGTGACTAGTTCTTGAAGTCAGCTATGTTCTTCAACTTTGGAACTCTGTTATCAAAATCTTCAAACTTAACCATTTTAAGATATGAGTTTAAGAAAAGATACTATTTTTGTTGTTTTAAATTTTAAATTGAAATAAAAAATGACAATATTTTTGAATTTTAATTTTTGAAAATTTTTTAAGTGTTGAGAGAGAAGTCTAAATTCTAAAGCGCATGAGTAGTTGTGAAACGTCCACTTTGACTTAGAAACGCCTAAGGGAATGCCTTAGTGAATTTCTAAAATGCCCTAAAGTAGAAACACCTAAACAATGTAGAAGCGCCCAAACAGTTGCAAAATGCCTGAACAATTGTCAAGCGCCCCAACAGTTGTAATGCGCCTACACAGTATCAAAGCGCCTGGGAACTTAGTTTCTAAAAAACATCCAAATAGTGCTAAAACGTCCACAACGGTGTCAAAATGACCACTCTGAAATGACTAAACAGAGTTAAAGCGCCTAACATGTTCATGCACCTAAACACTTAGGTAAGTTTAAGATGATTCTAACACTCAAAACGCCTAATTCATCATTTTCATAACAACTGATCTTAACAAAATTTTCAAATCTTGATTAATTGATCTGAAAATCTTCAATCAAGTGTAATATGCATCGATAATCAATCATTTAGCATCATTTCTCTCAATTAACAACAATTAGTATGGATTTTTGCTGAAATTTGAGTTCGAATATGAATAACTGTTCGCACACAAAATATGATGAAAATTCAGATCTGAATGTGTGAAATCACTCAATTGTGATTCAATACATATTTCTAATGATGAAACACAACTGAAATCAACAATTAATTGAACAATTGCTATCAAAACACAAATTCAAGTGATTCACAGGGGCTCAAAAGTCGTTTTAAGCTCCAAATCATTGAACCAAAGATATGAACAAAGTAATCAAACAATACAAAATTTAAAGGCTAAAATGTGATAGGTTCAAATGGACCGATTTGTGTTAATGATGTAAATCAATTGACAATTATATGAACAAAATAATCAAACAATACAAATATATCAAAAGGTTCACAGAAGTTTCATTGATATAGCAAAAAACTACAATGCACAATATGAGAGAGTTCTAAGTATTCTTAAGCGTCTACCTGCACAAAATACATATAATCCTATTTATACTAATCAAATAAACAAAAGAATCATATATTTATAAATAAGTCCCTACACTATGACAAAAATAAAAAATAATGACTAAATGCTAATCTTCAAGGGCTCCAACAAAATATGAAATTAGTTACAAAGATGCAAATTCTTATCTCTTAACTATATTATTTTATTTTAAACTATTTGGTAGAACCAAATCCCAAATTAAACCCTAGATTTTTAAATCAAAATTTAGAAATATTATTATTCTAACATAAGACATCATTCCTTGGGTTAAACCATGAGGAAATCTTTGATGTCTGTTCTAGCATTTGATGTCAAGTGTTTATTTATTGCATATTTTTCAAATGTTTTATATTTTGAGGAAATCAAGTGATAACATTCAATCCATTGTTATTCATTATTTATTATATTCAAAATTCAATTCAAATCATGCTATGTCATTACTTGCAATTATATATTTATCATTGGATAAACTTTGATGGTAGCATAATTATTATTTTATACAAATCACGACAACAATGATAGATCTATTGGCTTGACAACTTCACCCTGTTTGATTATTCGATGGTCATTTGAACTAGATTCATACATGACCCTAATCAGAATACTTCATCTTCGGATCGAGTCAATTTAGTCATTAGGTTTGATCATGTGTAGTTTGTCTTTTACGTATCACTATTGTCTTATAAGTCTTAACATGTCATGAAAATTAAATTTTTTCCATCAATTTATGTAATATATCAATATATGAAAACATGTGTTTACTTACCGGCTAATTCTTTAGTTGACTTGTTATTTTTCACATAATTTCAGGAAATACAGCTTAGATGGACTTCCTACATGCTTACATCTAGGATCTAGACCTAGATGATAAAAGAATTAGTTTTATGTTTTATTTGTTTATGGATGTTTGTTAAACAATTATTAAAATGTTAGATATGATGAACTATGCTTTTAATACTATACGAACTTTTTATCTACCATGTGCTATGAGCAATCAATTTATCTTCGTCCACTCCCGATGATTTCACCGTCGATTGGGGTGTGACATATTGGTATTAGAGCATGATTATAGGAAATTATATTATCAAAAATAAAATGATCTAGACTATAACTAAGTTCTCACACATGAGTCATCTCATGTCTATTATATATTTAGACATGATTATATGTTATATGCATCATGTGATGATTCCTATACATTTAGTTTTGATAGATGCACACACAAATCTCGATTCATATTCTAAGATATTATGCCTAAATCAAATGTATTTTCAAATTTTCAAATTGTTATTCGTAGTTTTCAAAAAAAGGCCAAGTTCCATGCTAAACATATGCAATTAATGAAATTGGTTTTCACACATCACATTCTCACAAATAAATAACCATAACTCATATCTATAAGGGATTGAGACTTATCAACGAAATCTAAGCCTCTAATCGTCAATTCCAACCAAACAGTTGTCCAAGAACGCAAAGTATGAGCTTAGATTATTCACATGAGCAATCCAACACATTGATATTGTAGTAAGAGAGTGCATATCATTTAGAGTGAGAGTGAAAATATGAAAATTTAAGTTCTTGGCCTTCTTATATTGAATTTGCCCGACTGTCACCTTAGTGGACCGCTAAGCAACCCTTGGCAGCCCGCTACCTACTAAAAGGAGAATATTCGTATTTTTCAAATGGAATATTCGCATCTTCTAAATTGAATATTCCTCATGGACCGTCACACGCAACCTTGGTGGTCCGCGACCACCAAGGCAGACCGTTACCTAGATCCCTTAACGGTCCGCTATAAGATTTGATGTCCTGATCCCAAACTCCTTTCTTAGCGAATCATTATGCCTAATACATAAGACCCATAACGGTATGCTATGGTCCTATAACCCCAATTCCTTTGAAGCTTTTTCATGCTAAAAAAATTCATTTCACGTTTTTAACCTCCATATGTGTATGTCAACCGTCCATTAGGTCGAGGAGTCACACATACCATACGATACATATGGCCCTATACGACACGTATAATATTTTTGAAATTGACTTACTTGACTTGAAATGTCATATATTAATTACATATACCTATATGTCATGTATGGTGTTTATACATGACGTACAATGAATATTGATTTATATGATTGGATGTTTAGGACCTTTTATTTATTTGAAGTATAAATCATAATTTATGTTAGGTGCAGGGATATATACAAAACCCAGGCCCAATTGTTTCAACAGCAAAAGCGGCGTTTCACGTCACGTAATTAGAAAACGGGCGGTGGATATACTTCTTCATCGAATTAATACTCTCTTCACATCCAATTTCATCAATCAACAGCGAAATCGGTGTTAGGGTTTTGATGCTGATAGATTATATCAACTGAAACTGTACTGAATTCCACTGATCCGGGGCAGGAAATGGGTCGGATCTTTCTGGTGGAGTTAGAGGGAAGAACTTACAAATGCAAGTTCTGCAAGACAAATTTAGCTCTTGCCGAATGTGTTGTCTCACGGGTAATTAATAATTTGCAAGCAAATTTCATCTAATTTTAGTATCAGTTATTAGGGTTCTTTTTCTTTCACGATTTGTTTGAGTGGATTGATGAGTGATTGTTCATCGATCACCGTGATTGATGATTTTTACCATCTGATGCCCTGCGTAAGAGGCTGATGATAGTTCACTAGATGTTCGGGCTGATGATTGGTTTTTCATTCTGAATTATAGTAATTTCGTTGTGTATGGAGTTCGGGTATTTGAATTTTGAGCTTTCTGTTGAACAGAAGAGCATTCCTTTTTTTTGTGTAATTAGGGTTTATGTGAGAACGAAGGGGGCCCTGTAGCTATAATCTTTTATCTGGGTTTATTTCATTTAAAACAGTTTTTAAACTGGAAAACACAGTAAGAATGCATAAAATCATGAGGTGTCCCCATATGGTTAGATTTTAGGGCAAATGTCACGAGCTACTAAATATCAATAAAGTCTGATCATTTGTTCATATAGCTCACTAGGTTTAACCATCCAAGATTCCATTTTGTTTCAATATAGTGAGTTTTTTGGACAGTTATCATGCTGGTTGTGTGAACAAGTTCTTTTGAACATAGACTCTTATTGTGTGAAACAGCGAGACTTGAGAAATTAAATCATATATTTTATACGATTTTGACCTTGTTATTCTACGCAACTGGCAAGCTACTTCAAACATATGAATCTAGAAATATAGATTAGGGGTCAATATTTAAAATCACAGAAATAAGGTTCACAAGATTAAAGCAACATTGGAACTTGAGTGGTTAAACCTGTCAAAATAAGTTGAGTGAAACTTGGCTACTACTTAGTGACAGTCTGTGACACTCAAGTGGATGGGCCATTAATATTTTTTTAAGTAGCTAAAATAACTTATACATCTCATCTTTTAATTTGAAACCGGAATATAGTTTTAACTTTTGACTACGTTAATCTTTCTTAACTGTTGATATTGACTTTTTGCGTTTACTATTTTATGGAAACAGGGTTTCCATTGCCGCAGAGGAAAAGCTTACCTTTTCAGCAACGTGTAAGTCTTACAAACTTGATGCCTACACTATAATGCTTGTTTAGCATACGGATTAAAATCATGAATCTGAGGCAAACGCTTTTAACTATTGCATGTAAATAACTTAATGATAATAAGTAGCTCATGTAATATATTCGTCCAATGAAAATATTTCCTATTGAACTCCATCAGGCTGGTAAACAACTTGGAGGAAGATTAATGCCATACTGGTTAGACTTTCTTCCTTTTGAAATGTATGAAAGATGCTACTAACAACCATGTTTGAGGATGATGATAGTATAATTTTTCAAGGCTCGTATATTTGGTAGATTGACAGCATTATCTTGTTCTTGTTAGCAATTTGGTTATCGCAAGTATTTTGTTATTTAGGGTGAATGTGACAGCTGGACCTGTTGAGGAGAGGATGATGCTATCAGGATTGCATACCGTTACAGATGTATATTGTGTATGCTGTGGACAAATTGTTGGCTGGAAATATGTAAGCTCCCGTGTTACAACTGTCATCACTTAATGACTTAATTGTGAGTAAAGTGTTAAAGATTAACAATACTCATGTCTGATGATTGTCAAAAACAGGAGACTGCACATGAACAATCCCAGAAGTACAAGGAAGGCAAATTTGTTCTTGAAAGGTATGCTCTAGCTTTGAGCTTCATTGTTTTTGACTTTTTGGTTTGATCAAATTTTTATGTTTGATAAACATGTGTTTGGGCAGAGGAAGAATCATCGAAGGCCTTGATTCAGAATTTTACATTGATACCCGTCCAAGTTCAAGTGATGCCGAAGAAGCCTGATGCTTAAATGTTTTAACTGTAGTAATGTATGTAAGAATAAATGGTGTAAGATAATGGAAAGATGTTGTGTAGGATGTTGAGTTGGATAACATTAGTGATGCAATGTCTTTACTCCCTTGAGTTTTGTTACCTCATCTACTTGTTTTCTCACCCTCATTAGGTGGTGTTTGGTGGTTTGATGTCGAGATAAAGAGACATTTGGGATTGATGCTAGTTTCATTATGCTAATTAGACCAAACCACTTAAATTGTGTCCTTTGCTGTTTCGATGATGTGTTTTGTACGTGTGTGATCCTATTCTGCTCAAAAGCAGTCTCTTTTGCCGCCCTTTAACAGCAAATTTTGTTGTTTGCTATTGTATGATCAGTAGATGGCTACTATTTGAGATTATTGCCATGGTTCTCTTGCTATCTGATAGATACTAGTAAAACAAACAGATACACTTGAATGGAAAAGGATATGGCCCGACTCGAGAGGGGCTAAGTCTCCGATTACAGAACTAGTCTGCGTGATATTAAGAACAAAAAAACATGAACTGAAGAAAAGACAATACAAAGCCTCCTACTAAATCAAAATGCCATAAACGGTTAAGTAACTGGTCCTAAAAAGAAGTCCATGAACTGTTTCCCCACTGCCTCTATTTTCTCTCCAAAGAACGGGTCAAATAAGAAGTTTAAAAGAGAGTGGTCTTGCTTGTTGTCATCCGTAGTTGACC